>JARRAA010008378.1:0-10829 GCA_030557295.1 Ecitodaemon sp. MM-2014
ACGAAATGCATTTATAGATAACTGCTCATAATCAACCATCGATATCATGATATAGTTGTATCTATACATCAAATCATAATGGTGTAATTATAATCATTGCAGTATCAATATAAAATGTTTAAAAAGTGTGTAATGGAGTCAAAGAATAGCCTAATTGCCAACCGCGAAAGGGAAATTAACCCGGATGGACCAGTGAATTGATAAACAGAAAACATACTAACTTTCCGAAACGGAATCTTGTGGTGTTATTAAATTGAATTCTGCATCTATTATGTCCTTTCAATTTATACCCCTTGCCGATTTATTGGACATTTTCAAAAATTGTCCAAAAATACAAGTTTGAGATATCACATCACACTGTAATTAAAATTCGAATGCAAATCACTACTCTAATGTTCTCTCACTAATTATTAAGGATGTAGGAGACTAATAAGTGCATTTAATTCTTATTCGTATATTGATTTTAGGTCGAATATGTAAATAGAGAGAAGGCTAACTTTTCGAAACGGAAATTTGATAGAATTCCATCCTGTGGTGTTATATAATCAAGTGGCACTCTACTAAAAGTTACCCCGACGATGTATGTCAACAAACTTTGTTTCTAGCTTTGGAAAAGTCATGACAAATTATTGTGAATGTCGTAAACGTGGCAAGTGTGGTACGGCCGCAGCCACCGGCGAAGGTGAAGAGATGGGCGACGCCGAAAATGGTAAAAAGATCTTCATGCGAGCGTGTGCCCAATGTCACACAACGGAGGCGGGGGGCAAACATAAAGTCGGTCCGAATTTACACGGACTTATCGGGCGCAAATCCGGATCGATGGCGGGCTTCGCCTTCACGGATGCAAACAAAAAGAAAGGCATCTCCTGGAGCAAAGACACATTGGATGTTTACCTGAAAGATCCGAAGAAGTATATCCCCGGCACGAAGATGGTGTTCGCTGGTTTGAAGAAGGACAAGGACCGACAAGATTTAATTGCATATTTGGAAAAGGCAACAAAGTAACCACAACTCTAGGACAAGAAGTTATACAAGCATTATTTAAGACCATCTCTGAAACCATGGAATAACTTATTTCTAATAAATTTCTAAGGCCATCAAACATTTTCTCACCTGTTTCATTCCGGTGTGCACTGAAATTCGATAAATGGGGCGAGCAATCAAGAGGAACCCCGTTTTTATAGAAGTTTTTAATGATACAGTCACTACCTTGTATAAAGACATTTAACAAATGTAGATTGAATATCGTTCATTATAATAATTCGCTATGCAATTCAAATAGAATAAACCTGTCCATCTCATAATCAAAGCTTTTTATAATATGTGTACATATTTCTATATAAATGCTGACATAATAAAATGCAATGATATCGGTTACTGAAAAGCTGTTAATACAGAAAGCCCATATTATGTTATAGCATTTGACAACGACACCCTTTAACTTCCTTCGCCTCCCTTTCCGTACGCGTTCGAACAAAGTAAAACATTGAACCGCGAGTCGTCGAACAAGTTAACGCCGATAAGAACGTTGAAAATGAAGAAATGATGTACAAGTTTCCAAAATGACGAGACGTGTGAACGTTGTAATTGAAATAAATATTATAATGACATATTTAAAAATAATGCATTCATTATTGTTTCCAAAATTAAATAAATAATACATACATGCGCATTGTATAGTCAAAATTCTATCTATCGCTTTAACAAGATATCTTAAAAAAATATATCCATATGTTGTATAATACTTACGCCACCTTCATCATTAGATAGCTAAATATATGTATGTACATTTCGATAAGTATATGACGAACCGGACAAGACATAATAAACAACATATTAGCGATTTATAATAATGAACAACATACGAATCAAAAGCGTTCGTTATTATTGCACGTACAGTATGAGTTTCTAATACATTAAATGACCCACTACACTTTGCTCCTCTCTCCCTCTCTCTTTCTGTCTCTCCCGCCCTAACCACCGCCTGAAAATTCGCACGACATTGTCATGAAAAAACATTTGTTTAACTTTTGAGTGGAATGTGCTCAATGCGACGTTACAGTCATTCGAAAGAAAGGAAAATATTCACCGAGAAGGAGACACTAATTAATTCGTTAAATTCCGCTACATGGGTCATTCAAGAACCAGTTACATCCTACTGTATGTAGTTGATAATACAAATAAATACTTTTCATGTGTATGAATTAATCAAAAAATTGTAATAGTATCCATGTAAACAACATTCATGAATTTTCTTCACTTTAAAAGGAAACCACCTGCAATGGTTCAGGCACAGGCACAAGTATTGATTTTGTTTTGGTTATCCCATCGATTTCATCTCAATGAAAATATCAGCTAACAATTTGCCTTCCTGTCACGTTCTTGCGTATAAATTAATAACTTACGTTTAGTTAAATAGTTGATAACAAACAATTTCATTTATACAAAATGTCTCTTTCTGCATTGCAGAACCATTCCGTGTTATTTAATCTTCGTAATTCCAAAAATATGCATTCCTGTCATTCAAGTGGTTTCAGTCTCAATTGGACTCTCCTGCAACGATGAAAACGAACGCATCACTCGCGTGTGGAATTAAGCTAGGCAATTTATGTCAACTCACTTCTATGCTTTCCAAGTCCCCGGATTGTGATTCATGAGGAACAGATTCTTCGGAATCATGATGGTTCGCTTGTGGAGCGTGCACATTGCACTTCTCGTGCAGCTGCTCTCTCAGCCGGTGCAATTCTTTCCGCATCTTCTCCGCCTCTTCGTCCTTCTGTTTCACGGAGCTCTGAAAACATTACGCCCGGTTAAGATGCGTCATAAAGAATGATCGCTCGAGCGTCATACCAATAAATTCGTAAGCTGTGACTGCAAAGTGGTGGCGATTGATTGTATTTTAGAAGCAGGTACGGAAGGCACATGATTTTGTTTCGCTGGCAGCTCGTTGCTGGTGCACGATGGATGTTTACCGCCGGTGGCAGCAACGGCGTCAGCCTCTGTTATGTTCATTGAGTCATTCACAGCCGATATAAGTTTGTTCACTAAAAATGTTAAAAATAACGCCAGTTGGCATACATTTTAATGGTTTTCGAGCGCTGATTATGTTTACCTTCATTTAAAGAAGCCAAAACCAGCTCGCACGCTTCGACGTCGTCGGTTTTCTTCTCGCCGACCATGTCGGCGATGTCGCGATAATTTTCGCGGGGAATACTTAGGAGGTCGGCGACTAATACTTCCTTGTCCGCCAGCGCCTTCTTAACTTCTTCGTCCTTTCGCTTTATTTTTTCTACAAGCAACAAAAGGGGCATTAGCTTAAAGAGGACTTAAATGCTAAGGCATTGCGTGTGCTACCTAAAGGAGTCAGAATAGGTTCAGCAGTGTGAACAGAAGTTTCGGCCACCTGCACCTCAGAAGGTTCGATCAAAGGCCAATCATTCGCGGTTAATACGATAGTACCACCTTCACCAGCTAAAAACGTCGAAAGAAACACCATTAAAACCGTAAATAACACAAACAAACACACGCCCAATGTGCTGGTTACAGTGAACAAGACGCACGCCGCACGTACCTGCGTGAACGACCGGAGCGGACGCGTCTCCTTCGGAAGGCGCGACTTTGTCCACCGAATCGTCCTCGAGGGCCGCGCTGTTCCTCTGACTGCTGCCGCTGTTCGTCGCCAATTCGGATTCGCTGATCGGCTCAGTCTGTTCGAGGGACTCCGGCTTAGGCGCGGACAGTTCTTGAGGCGCTTCCTCCGGGGAGTCGTGGGCGCGTTCGTTCTTCTTGTTCTTTCCATCTTTGGACTTAAACGGTTCGCTGGCGTCGGCCAAATACTTGAACCATCTGCAACAACAAAAATAACATCGCAATCGCATTAAAACTTATATAACGCGCATTTCTCGCAGATGCTGCACAACCGTACTTGACATTATTGAACATTTTCGCCGAGCTACTGCGCAATTATGTTACACACGCGTGTCCACCAAAAGCAGATTGTTTGGTGAAACCTATTTTTAGCTCATTACCGCGCACATTATTCGAGAACGCGCGCACGAAAATCTATTCAGATTGAGAGGTAATGATCCGCGGCATCTGCAGCCGCCTCCAATACGATCTCGAATGTTTCGGGAGTCGGGCGCGCGTTTGGATTAAGGCAATTTTTGATTCGAACAAGCACGTTAATTGTGTTTCCCACCGACCGTCGAAATGAACCGAGGAAAAAGCGTGCCGATCGCTCGCGAACGATGGAAATGCGATTTATCCGTTTTCGAAAAACCAAATTATAAACACAATTATGTACCTCACAATGACACTGCCTCGTCGTTTTTCACTGCCGCTGCCGTTCGGCAACAGCCTCGCTCCGCAAGGCACGTTCAGGCTGCCTCGCCGTTGCACAGCCGTCAACAATTGTTTGCTATCCTCCAAAGTCAGTGACTTGCGCCTTTGCGCCATTCTGACTAGACGATAAGCGAAATGCAAATTCGATTCGTCGGAAAAAAAAATCACCTCATACAACAATTCGCGCCGCGTTGTGTAAGAGTTCCGTTCATACAAAGAAGCATTGACACCGCGCAAAGGCGTGAATGTTATCAGGAGTCATCAAAAAATATTCGATACAATACATTTCCAAATAATAGAGCGGACGCTAGTTGCAAACGCACGCACAATCGCGATATTTAGAAACCATTGTTCAACAGTGATTCACGTTGGCGGAAAGAAAAGAGTTGTGCGGCTTCGACTTTTGCGACGCGATCCTCTCGCCAAAGATGCGTTCGCGCGCTCGCCAGTTGATTTGGACGTATTTTTCGATTCGGTCAGTCAGTTCTCGGTCAGCTGCCGCTCGAAATTTATTATTTTATTTATGGCCAAAGTTAAATATAATGTTAACGTGTTTTCTCAACAGTCACTTTTCATAAACACCTAACTGAAAGTTTAGACGACTAAACACGAAGTTCCGCTTCGTATTATAAATGAAACATAATACGTTTTTATGCCGCTTAAATCCGAAACGGTGGCAAACGAAATGCACTATTTTCGACTTAACTTGCAACGAAACGCGCCACGAGAAACGCGCGCACGCGACCGGCCGATCGCGATGGAGTTGCACAAAGTTGTGCGCCAGCGCGGATATTAGAGTTTCGCCATTTTTATCCGCCGCTTAATTTGCATGTTAATTTGGCGGCTTTGTTTTTTTTTCCACTAAACGCAATGTTTCGCTGCGCCTGTCACTCCGCATGAATCGGGTTTCACTCAACTGCTCAATTCGCACCGAATCGGAAACTAAAATCGACGCCCGGCCTGCACGTACTGTCTCGTCCGACGACAACGTTGATATCCAGCGACCACAAACACTTTCCGACAACCGCCGCACGAAAATAATTATTAATCGATTTCTTCAGCGCTTTTCTATTATTAGATGATAGTAAATTATTGAATCCACAAACGCCGAAACTCGAAAATTGATCAGCGATGACGCAAACTGGCGCCGAAACAAACAACGACACTGAATTCTAGTCCGCACAACAACGCGATTAGCGTATTTGTTGGATGCGTAATCGTAAAGCAAACACTATTGCACTTTCCGAAAGCCAAACTTGTACTATCCAACTCAAGATTCGCTAATTGAAGCGCGCGCGCCAACGTCGGATGGGAACGCGAGGCTCGACCGAATTAATGAATCGTTTTTAAAAGAGGCGTTATAAAGTCCCACGAGAGACTTCCGAATCTTGATATTATTTATAAAAAAATTGTAATGCCGCCACGGCGGCGCTGCGAAGCACGGTGCCAGCAAAACAATTTCGACACGCGCATTCTTAAAAGAACCGCAAACTAGCGAACACCGCGCACCCGTCGACGCGCAAGGAGAACAGTCCGTCGTGGACCAGCATTCGCGTCTACGTCGACGCGGCGTGGAGTCCGTGCGCGCCGGAGAAAAGCGCGTAGAAGCCAGCGCGAAACCGAGAGGTGCTCATTCGCGCGCGAGCACTTTGCTCCGCTGATTACTCATAAAGAAAAGACCTTGGTTCATAATCTTGAACCAACAAATATGCGGCGGTACTTTGAAACGCGAAACGATCTAAACAAAATCATCTTGATTTGCCACTTTGGCCATTGATATATTACCTCCGAGATTTATCGAGAGGAGGAAAAGAAATAGACAAATAAACGCGCGAGAGCTCAAAAGAATTTTCCAAAAAGTCATTACGCCGCCCGGCCCGGCGCACAAATATTATCGTACGGCGGACTGTGGCTCGCCGTGGCTCCTTTCGTCGTCGGCAATACTAGCGCAAATAAATCACGGATTCGACAATACGGTCCTCTCCCAATGCCGCCGCGAACGACGGAACTTTCCTTCAAATATTTACAGTCCCGTTGTGCATTGTGTAATTTTGTGCTATTAATTCATTATTAGCGTCGGAGCGCCAATGGAAGCCCCTAAGGTTTGCATCAATGTTATTAAAATGAAGACCCATTAGAAACTGGTGCAAGCGACCTAGTTTCTAAATAAAGAGCATTCAAATTAGACAAGAGGAAAAAATACAGCTAATGCATTAAAACAGTGGCACACCGTTCTTTCCTTACTTAAAACTAAACATTAGTAGATTAAAACATGAATTATAAAGATGGTCACTCACGTTTTGCGCTCAGTCTCATCGGGACACTGAATTTCGTACATTTGGCTGTTCGACTGGGCATTACTGAGAATAAACAGACTCGTCATATCTGAAACGTAAACAAATTAATTAGAGCCACTTGCCAATCCCAGCGAAGCTCGAATGCGGTTCGCGTTGTTTTGCCGTTGCGTTGGTCTTACCTGCAGCGTTAGGCCGACAAATCAATCCAGAAAGTTTAATGGTGGGCGATTGCAGTGTATTATTCATGTGGAAGCATTTCAATGCAAAGCGCTCTCCTTCTTTGTGCAGTAGTATCACAGCGTCTTTTAACAATAACATGTGCACTGGAACAGTTTTGTTCTGTCTTTTTAACATCACGGTGCCTTCACGAACGAGAACCCAATCGGTAGTCTGAAACAGCAATAACAGAAATGAAGTAAACAACGTAAATAGCACAACACTTCGAACAAAATAAAACTTAAACAAAGCCATATTATTACCTTAGTCTCACCGCCTGGAACGTCCAGGTGATTTATAATATAATCCAGTCTGTATTGATTGTAGGCGGCCGCGGCCGCCTCGTTGGCCGTGTTCAGAATCCCCTTGATTTTGTTGAACGCCACCTTCAGGTTGTCCAATTCGGTCGCGCTGAGCTCGGAATTGGAGCGCATGAGGCTCTCCTGGATCTCGATCAGCCGCTCCACGAGCAGTTTGTACTTGGTCGTCCGCTGCATCTCCTGCGGAATGAGTCCCTGCAGCGGCAGCCGCCGGCACAGGTTGTTCTTCTCGCAGGACGCCAGGACGCTGTCGAACTTGGAATCCTTCTTGCGCTTCTCGGAAATGAGCTCGAGGGCGAGCTGCTGCTTCTCGCAGAAGCGCGAGACGGCGTTGCAGAACTTATTGCCCAGCTCTCCATCGAACTGTGGACGCAATCGCATCAATCAAACAGAGTTCGGCATTGAAATGCGCAGCGAATATCGTACCAATCCGACTAAAAGATCGCCGATGTCGGCGACGACCGGATTCTCGCCGCGCCGCTTCCTCATCGCCGAATTGAATTGCTGATGAATGGCGAACACCTCCGGCAAATTCGCAAAGACTAGGTTCTGCTCGTACTCGTTTATCACCTTGGTGTCGGCGATGTGCTTGCGAAACACTTGATCCAGGACTTTCAGGTTCCGAACGTGCGTGCGCTCGGTGTGAAACAGTTCTGCAAAACGCGCGCCGAGAAAGTTAATGCGTCGGTGCCACCCCACTTCGTAAATATCAACAAACCATTAATGACGTCCTGTCTGGCCTTTTCCTTGGCGTGCAGGCCGGCCAATTGTTCCACGGAGAGCGTGCTCTTCCAGTCCGGAGGATCGGGTTCCACTTCCAAATCGCTGTCGTCTTCGGCATTGCCGAAGCTTTCGATCGATCTGCGAGAATCATTATAACGTCAGGTCAATGCGATAATAGAATTACGTCGCGTCGCGATCGCGCATTTACCTTGAACCTATGCTACTATTCGAAGAACTGCCCGAGCGCTCCTGAAACGTGACCGTGGAATCGTTGAAAGTCAGCACCTCGCTGGAACAACAAATTTCGTCAATAAATACATCGGTCGCGGTTGTCGGCCCGCACTAACGCGATCGCGCAGATTAAAAATAGATACTTTTCTCCATTATCTGTCCGATTTAAAGCGCTCAAAGGTTTTTCGAACGACTCGCTAGACACTTAATGATTGATTACTCGAAAATAGGCCTTATCCCAGTTCGGGAACGTTTAATGGGGCCGTAAAAACGCCGCTGCGTCTTGCTGAATGAAGCAATGCGCGTTTATAGGAAACGCTGGTGCCGCGTTTCATTTTACAGACGCACGCGGAGAGCTAATTATAAGAAAGACTCTCGGGCGAAATTTGTTTGCGCCGCGAAAACTGCGCGCAAAACACTCTAACAAAGGTACCTTTCTGGGAACGAAGACGTGCGCGTCCCATCGTGCACGGGATTGTTGTCGAGACATTCCATCATATCACAAGGCGCGAGTCGCGAGGGGCCGAAAATATGCCCGAAACGCGGATCGATTTCGACTGAACGCGATTGCACCAGCACGCCGCGTCGCAATCGTTCGCTGCGAACGCGCGATTGATTAGTTATCGGCGAGTAGCACGTAGTGATTATTGTTTAAGAGGCACATACTGCGTACACTTCGCGGCTAGGATTCGGCGCGGCGCGAGAGAGTAGGAGCGGTCGCGCGGTTGACGTCGGCGAAAATTTCGCCAGGCGCGGAGACGCTGCCGCCACCGCCGCTGCCGCCGCACGCGCGATCTATATGAAGGGGGTTGGTAGGCGCGGAATGAAAAGCGCAAGCGTGCTTTCACCTTCGGCTTTCGCCGCGCCGTGCCGAAATGCACTAAGCGCGCACGCCAATTTCGCCCGCGTGTCGGCGGCGCGCGACGCGCGGCGGAGGCGTGCGTTCGAGCGCGCGGACGCCGGACGAGAATCGTCGATGCAGCCGTCCGTCGGAGACCGCCGATGCGCTGCTCCCCGGCGGCGGCGGCGGCGATACGCGCGCCGTCCGAAAAACGTTGTGTAAATAGACGCAACTCACCCAGAGCGCAGAGGATCGCTGACGTTCCTCTTCTGTTTACGATTCTGCAAAACCAATCAATCTCATATTATTATTCTCGTTGCGCAATCGCGCCGCGAAAGATTTCGAGTTGTTCGTGCAATTAATAAATGTGTCGGCGTAACGGCCCGAGCTAGAGTTAAAATTATCAGGAAATGGCATTTATCTAGAGCAGATAATGTCGAGGAGCGAAAAGCCTCGTTCCACATTCGGTACGCCCATCCAGGACCCGTCAAATGTCAGTCAAACATCCGAGTTACAGGCCGAAGTTTAAGATTCTCCGAGATTGCATTGCGCGCCAGATGTGCGTGGAAATGCGCCGCCTTAATTAAAACAAAACATACAGATCGAGAGAAAGAGCTCGAAATGCTCGAGTGATTAATTATTTGTCGGAATGAAATAAACGATTTCTCAATTACAAAATCACAAACAAGAAAACGAAGCGAAGGTGTTGATCGTTAACTATGGTGTTTATCTTAATAGGAACACATTTGCACTGCAATGTTTAACATTCCTTATCGGAACAAGAAAACAATATACATTGTGCATGCATAAATTGTTTAAGCCTGGAAGTTGTGCTTTAATTGACCGTGGCGTTAACAATGGACACGTTGATATTCTGCGGCATGCTGTTTCTCCTATTCGGTAAGTGCCCTCATAATACTCGAAACTGAATCGAAAACAACGAATAAGCTTAATAA
This sequence comes from Ecitodaemon sp. MM-2014, assembly GCA_030557295.1. Lineage (NCBI taxonomy): Eukaryota > Metazoa > Arthropoda > Insecta > Coleoptera > Staphylinidae > Ecitodaemon > Ecitodaemon sp. MM-2014. The sequence goes on from JARRAA010008378.1 coordinate 9,926, forward strand.
CCCCTCGGAAATCGATATTCCAGCATTGGTTCTGGCCGATACAAGCGACGCAGATCTGGACGAAGATTTTATGGCTCTGGTGGAACGCAAAGTGCGCGAAGCGTTGGGCGACGAGCCGTAGACAAGTTTAAAAACCTCCAATAATATGAATAAATAAATGCTCGACAAATTGCACCAACTACACCAACGTCTCGTTACGAAACCCATAACTCACCTTCTCCGAGTGTTCCTTCACGCTCTCCGATCGGTTGATGTGGTTGTTCTGTCTCTGTTTGCTTCCACTGGTGGAAACAGGTAGACTAGGCACCGAACTAGAAGAGAAAACAAACCGTCGGTTAAATTATTTCTCGAAAAACAATATCGCAGACGTGCGAAACAGCGCGCCGAATTAAACATTGACGAATGACTCACGAATTGCGCGCGACTTAGCCCGCGCGCGATTCGCAAAAAACGCCCAATTGCATCGGAATGCGTGCGGAGAGGTTCCCACCTTTTGCGTCCCTTGGATATGCGTATTCTAAAGCTCGTCGAATTGCGAAAACTGCACAAGTGCTCGTCGTCCATGTTCGACGCACGGATTATTTTTAGATTTCGCGATAACGTTCACTCGGCCATCGAATCAAGTCCGCGCACCGAACCCGACTGCATGGCCCTATCCCGAAGGCGCGCTACCCGCAGCGTTATCGCCAAACCCGACCGATGCGATAACGGCGCGCAAAAAAAGCGACTTAGGTACACCATTTCGAGATATCGCCACACATTACGTATTACGAACGCGGCAAAATAAAAAAGAAAAAAAAAAGAATCGGCTGTGACTCACCTTCGGAACGGAGCGTTGTCGTTCTCGACGTCGCCTTGGCCTTGCACGTCGAGATCCCTGGACTCCTCGCGGAACGCGTCCGGA
>JARRAA010008383.1:0-11460 GCA_030557295.1 Ecitodaemon sp. MM-2014
ATTGCGCTCATCATTTCAATGATTAAATACTGAAAATGTGTAACATTGCTGTGTTATTTGGTATTAGTATACTCATTCATATTCTATATTTTCCCTGGTCTCTTTTTGGTTTAACTTATTTGTTTTCAAATTATCTTAGCGATATCTGTGGAAATATATTATTGATCAATCTAGACCTGCTACAAAGCCAACCAGCTATAAATGCAACTGTATGTTTCGACTGCATGCCTAGACAAAACACCGCGACAACTCGCCCCACTTTCGAACAGATTGGTGAATTGTTTTCACAAAAACTGTAGCCATTGCAATGAAATAACGAAACGTCTATTTATGCCGCTTCACAATGATAATCATTTCGCCTATCATTCCATTGGCTAAATACTGAAAATTTCATATTAACGAAATGCGAATTTATTCCGCTTCATTGTGAAAATCATTTCACCCATCATTCCAATGATATATTGAAAACTATGTAATATTGATGAGTTATTTGGAATTGGTATACCTACTTATGTCCTAAATTTTCTCTAGTCTCTACTTAGTTTAACCTCATCATTTGAGCAACTGGCATATTCTTAATTAAGGGGATAAAAGGTTATTAATCCGGAGCAGATACCCCAAACTCATGCCTCCGCAGGCATTGCGTTTAATGAGCTAACTATTGTTTATCATAATAGCAACCCCGCCGGCTATTGTTTGACACAGGAGAACATACAGTGCGCGTGCGTGGCGGGTTGTGCCCGCCGCGGGAAGCGCTTCTAATTACGTAGGTGTTTGGCATGTGCAATGAACGCAAATCGCGCCCCGCAGTGTCGTTAGACCATGGAATCGACAGGTTGCACAGCAGTGCACACAGATACGCGTCGCCGCAGTGTGCTATTGATTTGCGAAACAATCAAAATTTTCCGAGGGATTAACGTTCATTGCCGCCGATTTGCATTTCTGTCTTGATGTCGATACGGAGCAAACTGTAAAATTTCTCTTTCATCCCGCCCGAAATGTGCAGGGTCTGCGCGAGAAGCCGTTGCTTGTTCAACGACGTGAATAACACGAGTCGATGATTTAATAATGTCGGGCTCCATGACCGCTCGATCGCAACGCTCTTCGGGCGCGAACCTGAAAGCCTCGCGAATCTCGCATGCAAATTGGATGATTATTCTACTTTTCTATCGCGCCGCGTGCGGCGAAGCTCGCGCGCACCTCGCCGGCTCGGAAGCGAAAGCTTTTCGTTTATCCCGATCCGAACGCACGAGGGATTTCGCCTGCATTCGCTTCTAGTTGATACAGCCGACCCGGCGCATTCGCCACGCGCTTGCATCGCGTTCGCTGCAACTCACGCAGTAAACACCGTTCATATTACAAACTAATCTATACAATGACGTTTAAGCATACACCGGTGAAAGTGCAGGAAATGTTTGCGCGAACCAGTTGGAAAAGCTTTGAATAGTGAAAACTGTTTAATGTCGAGCGCGACGAGAATTTCGTTAAAAAGTTCATCGACTTTAAATAATCCAAAAACCTATTCGCCGCGCATTTTCGGCGTGCTGAATTAATTGTGAATTATGCATGCAGTTTTAACAAATTTTAACATCGTTACACGAATGCTGCGCTCGCGGCATTCCGAATATGACGTTTCAAACTTGCGCATGGCGTGCGAAATACGTGAGCGCGTCTCTGTCTAGGGCACATACAAGTTGTCACCGAAGTTAACGCGTTGGAAATTAAATAAATATTTTTGCGAGATATTCCAAATTATAAAGCCATGATTCAATGTTGAACCGGCGCCTGCACCAAGGTTGCGATGCAAATTTTCGATTGGTGTGCGAGCATGTTGCGCGTTGGTAAAGCAACCGGCATTTATCTAGCTCTGCAAGAAAGCAAAACCTTCGGGGAGACGCCCTCCTAGGCTAGGTGTAGTACTTAAGCTTTCGGAGCAAACTAGCGGCAGTGTTTTGCACGGTAAGACTGCCAGCGCGCGCTTTCCAGTAAAGGAAGACGAACGGTAATCTGTATCAGACAATGCGCAATGGCGCGGAATGTTCAGTTCATAAAAGTAACTAACTATTGTTTATGCGAGGCTCTAAAGACGCTGGAAATAGATAACGTGAAAAATACCTTGCATAATGCACTTTGCAACTGCGAATTATGAATTTATCGAGAAAATTTTGCGTATAATGTTTTCCTCGAGTTTTACGGGGCGCGAGATATGAAAATATCGCGCGTGGCCGAGACGTGATATCGCTCGTCAAAGCACGTCGCTCGTCGTCAGATTGATGCCGGCTAATGACAGCGTAATTTCCCGACCTGACAAATTGAAGCGGCGCGGCCTGGGGATGAATTTTTGCGTGATTAAATGTGCGCGCGCGGCGTCGCGTCGAAGGTTCGCCGGCAAGATGCAGGCGGCGACTGCGGCGGCGGTGGCGGCGGCTCGTTCGCTTATCATCAAAAAGCGTCGGGACACGCGTCAGGCACGCCTGCCATCAGCAAGCCGCAACCGCACCGGAGCCAAACTCATCCGGCATCCCTCGCGCATCTTGTCGCCATGAATGTGCTCGCATGTGAATTGCGGCGTCGATGTGTGGCCCGTCCAATTAATACGTTGGGGAATGTTTTCCCTCGTTCTGGTTATATGCGATTTGACAGCGCACAGAGTATTAAATACTTCGTCACCCATAAAACGTCGAAAAAGGTTAAGTTTCCGCAAGATCTCGGGCCCCGTGATGCCGCGGTGAAATCAAGCATTATTTCTATTCTGTCGGAGTCCAGATAATAAAGTTGCGGGTCTTAGTGGGTCAATCATATCACATCACAAAGGAGTCGTAAAGAAAGGGCCTACTGAGAAATAAAATGCGGCAGAGGATTACGGCGAGGCCGACGAGTCGCTAATCACATTTCGGGCCTTTTTTCCTCCGGCATTGATGAAAATCAATAATTAGGTGTTTCTTCATCGCAGCGGAAAAGGGCGAACAAAAAGTTTCAAATTTCTTCTGTCTGATGAAACGTACAGCATCGCGGAAATGGATTGTCCCGATAGTTTTCCCATCTTATCTATAGGAATGCATCAACCCGAAATAAATTGGAAAACTTCCCGATTGCAACACACAATGCGAAGTTATTAAAAATTTTTCAGCGTCAAACCGCGCATTATCTTGCTCCTCTCTTTGGCGCGCTAGTTTCTCCTTTTATTTACCGCGATTCGCCATTACTCCCGACCGCCTGCCAAGTGATGCGCGATGACGAACCGCCCGCCACTCGGCGGGCCTAGCCTAGCTGAGCAGCTCATCGCGAGCAGCTATTTGCGCGCCCCGAGCAAGTGAAAAGACCGCGGACGGAAACTTTTTCGAGCCGAACGCGCCCGCAGATTCGCACGTCTTTTCTTTTGTGCGCGCCCGAGCGCCCTACTTAGTCTTGCCTCCGCGCGCCGCCCACGCGTAATCACACGCGAATGCGCCGAAGATGGAGCAGAGTAATGCTCGCTTGCGTCGAGAGCATTGGAAAAAAAAACGTGAACGAGGACGGCTCGCGCGTTTCGTACGTGAATCGAACTTCCGTTCGTCGCGTCGTGCGTCGACGACGCGCGTGTGCGCTGGCGAAGGCGCCGGGCGATGACGCGCCCGGCGAGTACGTGCCGCGCGAAACATTCTAAATTATTAAACAATCACTTGGGCGTATCCATATTTATCCAGGGAATAATTCATAACGAATTATAGAAATTTGATTTAATCTGCGAGGTTAAGTTATACGGTGTCATGTTATCCAATTGTTATAAATGTAATTTCCTGGGAAACGGGAAATTAAGTTGCACGCGCTGTCATAAGCATCTACAATAAATTATGAACAAATTTAAAATCGAGTAAAATGTAAACTGTAAAATTACCGCGTCAAATTTGTTGTTGTTGCCAAACACTATCCAATTATCCTGTTTTGACCTTAATACGGAGAAATAAAACTCTCACATTTGACGCGTCCATGTAGCGCGGCATTGTTGGCCTGCTGCGGCTCCTGCTAGTTCACAATACGCGTAAATCAATGTAGATAATATGGGAACCAGGACAATAATAACAAGCCGTCCCATTCGAATGCGCAGTATTGAAGGTTTGAATAAAATTATACGTAAAATGAAATAAACATTTCATCCCTTGACATCTTAATCTTTAATCAATTGCGCATTATCTCGAGGCATTTCGAGGCATTCAGCGTCGTGTCGCAGCGTCAAAAAGTCGCGAGGGCTGAAGCGAGATGATCCACGAATTGGTAACTGCGAGCCGTCGCTAAAGACCCGCCCAACTTTTCCCATTAGAGTGCAAATCGAGATCCTAATTTTAATATCGCGCCGCGTGTGCGTGAAGTTTGCGCCGCGCTCCGGATTAAAATTTCGCAGCAAACCAGGTGAAGCTGCACTCAATCTACGCTTAGCCCGGCGCCTTCGCCGTCGCACCGGCGATAAACTGAGGCGTTCGGATTTACTTACGGGCGGCGACGTGAGCAGCAGAATTGCCGTGCTGAGATTCTTCAAATTGAGCGTGTTGCGGTCCTCCTCGTCGATGTCGTCGGGCCCTCCGATGTGCACGGAACTCTGGCGATGGGTGAGCGCCCGCTTGAGCTGCGCCGCGGCCGGCGGCGCGCCTCCGCCGATGGCATTTGTGGACGAACGGCGAAACGGGCACGACATCTCTAACTCATGCTATTCCGCACGATTCCGACAGTGTCCGGACGGGTATCGTAATTTATACGCTCGATTATTGCGTCGTCGGCGGCCGAAAGTCCAGCGCGAGCGTCTGGCGACTTAATTTTGGGCAATTACAATGCGATTATTACTTATTAACGGTTTGTTTATTCTCGCGCTGGTCGCGTTTGTTATGGGGCGCGATGTGCGTGCTCGCGCTGCGAACGTGTCGAGGGAGAAGCGCGCGCGACGTGCCGGCGTCCCGACGATCGTGGAACTGAAGCGCCGCCGCCGCACGCGACCCTCCGACGGGCTGACGGCGACGGCGGTTGCGCTACAGCGAACCACCACCACTAGGAATATTTAAACAACAATTTCCGCTCCGATGCAAAAAATTTCATCCAATGGAACGGATATTACTGCGCAACCCGGCGCATTCGCCATGGGAATTATCAAAATACTTGGTCAACGTTTAATAATGAGATGTTATTTATGTTATTTATAATTTGCAAAATCTAAAATATGAAACAGGACAATTTACATATTTTCTTTGTACGTTTCGTCCTTAAGAGTACCTAAAAGCAACCTTTTTAAACAAAAGGAGTCCTCCTTCTGTAAATGAGTATAAAAATAAAATTTTCATAAAACTCCTACGCGTAACAAGTAAACAAAACTTGGAGAAACGCATTGAAATAATTTTGAAGCGCAAAAAAATGTTTGCTGCTACATCTCGCAATTTTATGTCAAATCCTTGGATGTTTTCTATTATCGTTTTGACACATCTCACTCGGATATGTTGACGACGTCATTTTTATTCCTTTCGCGCGCAGGAGGAGAGGAAATCTTGATTTATCCAAGTCTCGAAGGTCGCGGCGATTATTCTCAGCGAAGGTAGCGATTTCTCAAAAGTTTCCAACGACGCAACGACGAACGCCAAGCATTCGTCGTCCGACATTGGAAAACGAAAGCAAATCTACTAGAAAATGATCTCGCCTCTGCACATGACCCACATCGGCAACGAGACGCGCGAAGGACAACGCGGTTTGATAAGTTTACTTCGGCACTATCGATTTGCGCTTTTTGCGAGCGCCGGACGCCGCCGGACTGCGAAAAGTTTAAAAGCGCGGAACGCGGCGTTCCGTCGATTGCGCAAATAAGTTGCGCGCCGAGCAAGGATTATCTAGGAGCGCGAGCAAAATATGCTAATGCCGCACATTCATCACCGGAAGAGTCCACACTAGTTGCAGCCGGCAAGTGTAATTGATTGTCGCGCGTTGTTTGCGAGCTGGTAACCGGTACCCTTCGGGGCTAATCTGATTCCGCTTCGATTTCGGATTTATGAACGGCGATAATTGGAAAACAACGTGTTTTATTGCCGGCGGTCGACGTTTGCGTGAGGACACGAACGACGACGCTGGAAACACCGCCTTTTTTATTTATCTTTCAGTTTGAAACCTGCCGCGTTGTAAAATAGTGATTCCGCGCCAGTCGATAAAGTCACGGATCAGCGTTTTGCTTCGATCGCGAGCGCACCCCCTAAAAAGGAATCGCTCGTTCGCGCGCGTGCCGGACCACTTTGGGGCAAAACGCATTTCCATGTTCCACTTTTTTTAAAGCCTATTAAAACATCGGCACTTTGCCCACCTGTATATAAGGCGTAAAACGGCATCATGTCACACATTCGCCACTAGCGTCATCTCCCGGCAAACAAGAGGAACGAAGAGGGATTTGGATTTTACCGCGAGCTCGGGTCTCCGTTATTTTTAGCCTTTCTGCGGCCGAAGAGTCAAAAGGCATAACTGCGCATTCTATTTTAGTTCGCGTCAGTTTCGCGCTGTTTTTCACCCCCTTTTCTGGGCTTGTTCCATTTGCGCGGTCTGCGGCGGGGCATTAAAGCGGATTTAAAAAGCGACCCCCTCCGCGCGTCTAACTTACGGCTTTTAATTAAATTTCTGTTGCATTGCTCACATTACGCAAATTGCGACGACACTCCGGTGCGCCCAATAAAACGAAATCAGTTGAAACTAACGACGCGTCGCGATGAAATTCCATAATGTGCGCGCAAACCGAAACGGTGGAAACGCGGAAATTCGATCCGAAAGTTCTGCACGCGCGCATTTCGAAAACGTCTAATTTATTAAAGTTAGTAATAAACAAACATGTTTATTGTTTATTCCCGCATCAAACCGAAACTAATTAATTAAGCGCGGCGCACAAAAAGCGTGCGTTTCCCGAGCATGTTTTTCTGGCAAACGTCATGTTTAAAGCCAATCGCGCGTCGCGGTAGGATTTCGTTAATTGAATTACAACGCGCAACGTTGCGCTCGGTGTGGGCCCTGCTCGTTGTGATAAAGCGACGCGATTTTACACGAAGGGAACGTATTTCCCGGCCCCGGGAACATTTCTTCTTATTGGCGAGTGGATTCTTTTATTGCGTTCGGCTTCCGCCCCCGGACCGACCATCTGCGAGCGACCAAAAATTCCTACGAGCGCAGCACTTTCATGCATTAGAAGATTATTCATTCATTCATTCATTCATTACCGGGCGTGCTGGAGCGATGGCCGAGGAAGGAAAAGAACGCGTCGGCGATAAAGAGAGGCGAGATGGAGTGGCGAGGAAGTGAAAAAGTGAGGAAGCAAAGTGGGTAATGGATGAATCGGAGGAAACGTGGTCGAGCACGAATCTTCTTCGGCTAGGAAGCGCAATCAACCGTGGGATAGCAAATCAACCATATGGGAGCACGCACTTTCGGCGAGTGGCCAACGCGCAAATTTTAAATTAATCATCCTCGCCCACGAGAGTAAATATTTATAATTGTATTTCAAATTGTTTTCGTCCTGTAATAAGACGCTGCTGACGTTGGGTTTAAGCGTCCGGGGAATAGGCAGGACGGCTCTAATTACTCACCGCAGTTAATTATTTCGCCACTAGCCGCTCTGAACTAACGACATTATCCGACTGCGGACGACAGATCTCCCGGACGCTATTCCCAAGCCGATGCGAGTCGCCTGCTTGGCATACCCGGCGCCTCCACATCGCGACGTCGTGCTAAGAGTAAAGGGACAATGGAAGTGTCGTGTTTTATTGTATTTCTTTCGACGTAAAGTATTTACACGAAAACTAATTGATAAAATTGTCTGGGTGTGTAAATAATCACTAAGACAGTAAGACAAATGGATAAATAATTACTCAAAGGACGGATTTTATGGAAAATATTTTCGTTTGTTAAATGTGAATCTATTAATAAATACGATTATTTTTCGGATAATTTTGCGCCTTTATTACCATCATTTATTACTTTCTTAATATGAACTAATTTTATTGATAGGTATCATCCCAAAATGTCATTTTCACTTTAAAAACTGAAAATCGGTCAAGTAGAACCAAAGTTATTGTAGTTTAAAAGTGTTGCTTTGACACCAATGAACAGGGGGCCGTGATACAAACTGCCCCGATTATTTTCGGTGCTGCCCGATTGCCTCAATTTGCCTAATAAATATATACTCGGGATGTAGCCGGAATTATAATGAAAAATATTTTTGTTCGTGGAATGTTTATCTCTTGTAAAATAAAAATAAAGACGCTAATTTTTCGAATGTTTTACAACTGGATCACCATCGTTTATTACATTCAAGTAGGTCATCCGATTGAGCTTAATGTTAACCATAGTTTAGTATCATTCGAAGATATGAAAATGGTTCGACATGATGCCAATTGGACATCAGTGAACAGGGATCGCAGTGGGCAAAGCTAACCGGTCGCCTTGTCAGCTTATTAAAACAAATTTCCAGGATTTATCCGGAATTTTGATGAAAAATATTTTCGCACGTGAAATGTTTATCCCTGCAGGTAGGTAAATATAAATAAAGACGCTCATTTTCGGATTTTTTACCATCATTACCTGTACGAAAAACATATTTTGTTCTGTTATGGTACGCTTTGGCAGCAATGCATATTTTATCCGGAATTCATGAATTTTTGCTCGCGCACTTATAAGTTTCATTTCTGTCGAGCCGCGGCTTTGCTCCGCGTTCATCATTTCCCTCATTCGGGCGCGCTCGGCGCTGAAAGGATAAGAAATATGAATAGATTTGCTTCAGGATATATCATACTTTTTGCCGGCGCGCGCGCCCGACGCCGATGCAAATAGAGCAAAATCTTTGTCGTCGCCGAACTCGTTCGGTTGTCGACAAACTTGCCCGCTCTACTTTTCATGCCGAATGAAACGCGATCCGCCGAGTCTGCGGCGGCAAAATCGCCGAATCCCATTTGGAACTAATCGGGAAATCTGCAAAGTCACATCTTCCCAAAAAGCCATAAGTCTCCGCCATTTAAATCGTCGGTTTTGCTCATACTTAAGGCATCAATTATTCATTTTTTAAATTTGAAAGTTAAAATTGTATCTCCGTCGACGTTCCGCAGCGTGTTACGTGCAATTTCCAAGGATAGAGGAATAGATTACAATATTTTAAAGTGAAATTGCGCGGTGACGTCAAGCCGAGTCCTCCCGATCGCCGGGCGGAAAAACTTAAGCAGATTGTTCCCCGGGCCGCCGTGCGAGTGCAAGGAAATGAGTTCGGGGGCGCTGCTGCACTTCGCAATTAGTTTCTCTCCCGACCACGATGCCGCGGGAATTGGTTCGCACATTAAGACAATTGGATACCAGCCAATGCGACGCTTTTATTTCGTCGCCGTCTGCAATTCAATTCTGCGCCCGCACTTCTTTCCGGCTGCGCATTAAATTATTGATGCATTCGGAAATGTCTGCATAAATTCGGCAAATTTTCTTAAAATCCTGCCGCTGGTAGCGCTCGAGGGAAAACTAGTGCAATAATGAATTAATTGATATAATTTGTTTTCACAAGGAGATGTGAGACGTCCTTCGGTCCCATTATGGGTCGGACAATTTATCATTTTATTACGATGTTGACGAATGAAGTCTGTGGAGATTTTATTAAATTGAGAAGTGGGGCGGAATGAAGAAAGAAATTGGCTGTTATTACGTCAATTGCCATTTTATATTTCGATAAAGACGTAATTGTGAGATATTTACCAAGTAATAAATGTAATTGGCTCTTTTAAATTTAGCCTTTTTATTATTTTCGAACGATTTAACACACTTACTTACTGTGTTTCATCGTGAAACAAGTTTTATGTTTGTTCGAACATTTTCTATCAGTTTCGTGATCTAAACTAAATTTCCTAGCGAAGTAGGTGTCCGATTTAACTAAAATTTTTGCTGTAGTTGAGCATCATTTCAAAATATGATTTACACATCAAGAAACCAAAGTTATAGCACTTTAAAAGAGTGAGTACGAACAGCCAAAACAAGCAGATCGCGTCGAGCAATGTATCAAAGAAATTCCCAGAAGGTTTTTATACCATATCCTGTATCCTATCTTGTAAATGCAGGAAATTTCTAGCTCGTTTCACCCACGTTTAGTTTCCATTTGATAAAAATCCTGGTAAAAACTTTACACGAAGCCGAAAATGTCCAGAGCTTTAACGAGCGCCGTTGCCGCCGTCATGATTACACAACTTTAAAGAGGTGCTGATTAAGTTTTTACGCCCGCTCCCGAAAGACTCGCCGTTTTATATTAAACAACCTACATTTGCGCGTTCATTTCATCAGCACACACCCACGCACGCAAAAATGTTAACCCAATTCCAGCCAAACACGCCTTCCTTTCTTTATTTCGAAAAATGTCTATTATTGTCGTTCGCGCATTTCGACTTCCCGTTTCCGGCACTCGTATTAATCTTAATCTTGTCGCTCTTCTCTCGGAAGCGCGATGCATTATTGACTCGGGTTGCAACCGGGACGCGGGCGAACGGTTTGCCTCTAACACGTCAACAAATATTACGTGCTCGCGCTCGCGGTTTGGCGGTTTTCCCGACGCCTCCGCCGCGACCACCGTTGCAGCCGGCGTCGGCGTTTTGCGCTCGGGGATGACGACACGACCTGCTCGGTACGTGCATGAAATAACCATGAGCACTGTATGAAGATGAATGTCGCGCTTTTTATCAAATTCGCGAATGAGAAGGTCCTCTTTCCGCGCGGCGCGACGGAAACGCTCATCAATATTCTTTTTGTATGGAAAGGAAACACAAACATTCGCGCGCGCGCATTCTACTCGAAGTATCAAATATTCATAATATTGGGGATGTTTTAATCTTGGAAGCAATTCGACTGAGGAGAAAGTTTTATTAAAAAGAGAAATGTGACAAAGTAATAAAAACATCATTTTCGTGTTCTTTGAAATAAAAATTTTCAATAAATCTCCCTAAAAGTTATTAGGTTATTTCTCTGAGGATAATTTATTTAAAAAATTAACTTTCTATAATGAAAATTGTAAATATTATTCGTGTTTAAATGGTTGAATCATTTTTTGTTCTTGTTATTCAAAGTATGTTGGCATTTGCATCGTTTAATGACAGCTATAAATTTGTTTTAATGCTTACAATTAGTCTCTACTGATTAGGGAATCCATTAAACTTTATTTTAGCAAAAAATGTATTTCGCGATATGTAAAATTACCAGAGTTATTAAAGCGTAATCATGATACTAATGGGAGAGCGTTTTTTGAGCGGCGCTTTAGAAAATTGCAAATAACTAGGGATATTTTCAACCATTTTGTTTCAAAATTTCACAACGCATTAACTAAAGATATCCAAAAACATATCCTATAAGATTTAATTGATTTTGTCAAACAGTTACTATTTAAAATAAATTCAAAACTCACCGAATTTTCATATAGTCGCAATATTCATGCCCCTTATTAATCGCAAAAAA
>JARRAA010008468.1:0-13582 GCA_030557295.1 Ecitodaemon sp. MM-2014
AAAGTTTGCTGCGTTTGCCGTTTTAGAGAATGCAACCAACTATACACCAACTAGTATTCGCTATTCATTTGTTTTTTGAGAAGCAAATTAGAAAATTGTGCATTTCTATACTAAATAATCCTCAACACATAAACAAATAGTTGTTTAAACTAATTTTCCTCAACTGTTAATAAAAATATATCAATTTTAAAATATTCAAAAGTTTGCTGCGTTTACCGTCTTAGAGAATGCAACCAACTATACACCAAGAAATATTCGCTATTCACTTGTATCGAGAAACAAATTAGAGAATTGTGCATTTCTGCACTAAATAAACTCAATATATAAATAAATATTTGTTAGATTAATTTTCCTCAACTGGTTACAACAATGTATCCCCTTTAAATCATTTAAAAGTCTGCTGCGTTTGCCGTTTTAGAGAATGCAACCAATTATACACCAAGAAATATGCGCTATTCACATGTATCGAGAAACAAATGAGAAAATTATGCATTTTTAGACTAAATACACCGAATGCGTATATAAATTCAATGAATAATTGTTAAATTTAATTTTCCTCAACTGGCTGCAACAATTTCAAGCATTTAAAAGTTTGCTGCATTTACCGTTTTAGAGAATGCAACCAACAATTCACCAAAAGTCGCTCGTGATTAATTTGTTTCTATAAATTATTTCAACAACTCCATGATGCCTACCGCACATCAATATTTTCAAGAACCTTCTCATTGTATTTCATCGCTTTGCATTTTAAAACTTCGACGATTAGTTTTATTTGTATCCGCCTCGGATCACTGCTAATTCCCTTCCAGTCGTGACTAGATAAACAGTAAATAGTAAAATACTCGAAACGACATCGCATTCCTCCGCTTCGCGCTCCTCGCACTCGAATTATTTCTTCGGCGGCCGAGATAATTCTCGTTTTACGACGTGCTGATCAATAGCACGTTTTACGCGCTGATATGAGTGCGCGCATTCATTTTGACTTTAATAAGTTCCATTAATACATTGTGATAACCGCGCGGCACGCATACATTTACTCAATCTTCATTAAAACCCAATAAAACTAAAATATTCAAATCATAAATTAATTAATTTACCCGTTTGCTGCACTTAAACTTCTCATATTGATAAAAACAACCATAAACAAATAAATCCGCTCCTGTCCAATATAAGTTTCATTATAGACAGCGTGCTGACATCTAGTGGCGAGAAGTCCAAACGAAATCGATCCGCACCAGCTGATTCCACCGTGACTCGAGTCACGAAATGCACGAAAATAAACGCGTGGGCGTCGCGTTTCTAGTCAAAGCATAAAATTAGCAACATTATCGACGTATTTATTAATTAATGACATAGTAGTGATTACTAGTGACGACGAAATGGCAACGATCAATCGCCTACTGCGAAGAATTCACTCGCTCACAATCGGCGTCAAGTGCAACCAGGCGCACAATGCGACTTGTGCGAGGAGGTTGTCGACGACGAATAAAGCCGCCGCAAGAAAGGGCGCCACCCCGCTGCAGGTCCTCACCGCGGTCGGCGGTACCCTAGCCGCGTATACCCTGTACGAATGCCGGAGGAAAGGAGGAGTGGAGGCTGCAGCACAACCAAAGACAGTAAGTCATTGCCCTAGAAGACAACCAATTAACATTATAGAGCGCGATTACATCGGTTATTGACTAATTACTTGCAGGTGAAAGTAGTTACAGCCGTAAATCAATACTCATATTTAGCGACAATGCCCGATTGGTTTGTTCTTGTCACGAAACAAATGGATAGCGCTTGAATTATTGGTGCATAGTGGGCTGCATATTCCGACGCCCTGGAAACCCGATTTAATTATACGAAGATGATTAGCATACTACGCGCGTCGCCGCGTTGACCCATTGAATTTAATTAACGCGTGAATGAAATTCTACCTGCCCGATCCCATTTGCATACGTAAATACCGTAAATACGTCGAAATGAAGGTCCTCGCTGACAAAAAACGAAACATCGGTAACAAGTGTAGAACAACCGAAACCGACCGCGGGCGCGACTAAACGCAGCAAAACGAAACAAACGTAATTGATCCAGGACGCCGGGCCACACAAGCGGCTTCAATAATATTGAGTTATTTATCTCCCTCATTGAACTAAAAGACTGAGCGCTATCGCGCCTGGGATCGAAGTTCGATCAAAGCGTCGGGACTGGAAGAGAAAATGCCTTCGCTCGTTTGCTGCACTTGCTTGTCGACACCGCGGCGACATGGGTTGACATGACTTTGGATGTTTGACCGGCTCAGTTGTGATTTCGAACGTTGGAGGCTGGAAAAATGTCAGGAAACGGAGAGTTTCGGGAGAATTCACCGGGGAATTTCACGGGATTTATTAAATTCGAATGCGAACGAAGCAAAAGGGGGGAAGTTGAGAAGCGGTGATTAATGAACGCGTCCGCACATTAACGCGTTGAGTCAGGTTAAGTTTCACGGAAATATGATCGCTTGCGATGCGCATGCGCGTCGGATGATGAGGAGGACGAGGAAATGCTTCTTGAGCAGCAGGAGTTAGTTATTTTATGTTTCTCTTTGCGTGAACTTTATAAAGGAATTTCGTAGTTTTTGTTGGTGTTTCCTGGATAGTATAGGTAGGCAACTCAAATAACAAGTTCGCCATTTTGTTTATTGTCGGACATTTTATCGGTTTTGTTGATTTTTTAATTGTTTAGATTCAGCCTTTTGGATAAATAATGCGAATTTGTATTTACGGATTGTTCCAAACTACGACCACTTTGGAGAAAAGTCATTTTTCGTAGGTTTTGCGTTAATTTTTCCGCATTTCCTAATCAAATTTTTGAAAATACAGAAATGCCCATATTTTACGATTTAATTAATAACTTTTGCGCACTTACAGTAAACGTTACGCGGCTTGGATAAAATGGCGACTTTCTGCTTGGATTTCTATCAAAACAACAATATAACGTATCTGACTTAAGTGTTTTATAATTAGGTAAAATTAGCGTCAGTATGTACACCAGTGTCATATTTTCCCACTTCCCCTACGTTGGTCGCAGATTTGCAGAGATTTTGCCATATTTCTACGTTCGATAAAGAATAAAATTTTAAAACACACGAAATTTAACACATTTCTATCCCGTTTCGAGGACTACCCTCAATTGAGCCCCAAAGTAACAAATTCGTGTTTATCCATCTAAACAACCAGATTTTTTTATGAAAATCAACTTTTCGTACGTTTTGCGTCAATCTTGTGTCAATTCCTAATGACTTTTTGAAAATACAAAAACTTTTGCATATTTGTTCAAATTTCTACGATATTTTCGCCATTCGATAAAGAATTAAAATTTAAATCACACAAAATTTAACACATTTCTATCCCGTTTCGAAAACTACCCTCAATTGAGCCCCAAAGTAACAAATTCGTGTTTATTCAAACTCTGCGAATTTGTAGATTCTACGGATTGTTCTGGTTATTATCCAAACAAGCTTTTTGAAGAAAAACAACATTTCGTACGTTTTGCGTTAATCTTGTGTCAATTCCTAATGACTTTCCGAAAATACAAAAATGTTTGCATATTTGATCACATTTCTACGATTTTTTCGCCATTCGATAAAAAATTAAATTCTAGAACACACGGAATTTAACAAATTTCTACCTCGTTTCGATAACTACCTTTAATTGAGCCCAAAATAGCAAATTCGTATTTACTCAAACTCTGCGAATTTGTAGATTCTACGGATTGTTCTGGTTACTATCCAAATAAGCAGTTTTTGAAGAAAATCAGCGTTTCGTATATTTTGCGTAATTTCCTAGTAACATTTATGAAAATACAAAAAATTGATTAATTTTTACAAATTTGATCCAATTTCTATTATGTTTTCACCATTCGATAAAGAATTAAATTTTAGAACACACGGAATTTAACACATTTCTACCCTGTGCCGAAAACTACCCTAAACTGAGCTCCAAAGTAACAAATTCGTGTTTACTCAAACTCTCCGAATTTGCAGATTCTACGGATTGTTCTGATGTTATCCACACAACCAGTTTTTTTAAGAAAATCAACTTTTCGTACGTTTTGCGTTAATCTTGTGTCAATTCCTAATAACATTTCAAAAATGCAAAAACTTTTGCATATTTGGTTTCACCATTTGATAAAGAAGTTTAGAAGATACAAAATTTAACAAATTTCTACCTCGTTTCGATAACTACCCTTAATTGAGTCCCAACGTAACAAATTCGTGTTTACTCAAACCCTGCGATGCGGATTGTTCTGGTTACTATCCAAATAAGTAGTTTTTTTAAGAAAATTAATTTGCGTCATTTCCTAATAACATTTTTGAAAATACATAAAATTGGTGAATTTTTACAAATTTGATCAAATTTCTATTATGTTTTCGCCATTCGATAAAGAATTAAATTCTAGAACACACGGAATTTACCACATTTCTACCCTGTGCCGAAAACTACCCTAAACTGAGCTCCAAAGTAACAAATTCGTGTTTGCTCAACCTCTCCGGTCATTAATTAAATTATTCTCTGTATTTTCCCTATAAACACGGCATATTTTGACTGGCGTTTAATTTATCCCTTCCCGCGTGCCAATAAATAACCCCCAGAGCACACCCAGCAACCCCCAACTTCGGGGTGACCGAAATTATGTTATAAATCTTGCTTTTTTTTTCCGTCCTTGCACCTTGTCGCCTTTCACGCGTCTTTCGTTGCGTCGTCCGAGGGTGATCGGAGATGGTAATCTCGCGCGTCCGGCTCCGGCTACCCTTCGGGCGCAGCGCCCAGCCCCGGGCGAGAGAATTTATGACTTTATCGGCGCGGCGGTCGGAAATCGACCGAAAGCGTTTTGTCCCGGTTTGTCACGTTTCCAGGTGATCTCGGGCGGTTTCGGGGAAACTAATAGTTCGCGGTTTTACTAATGACCGTTTAGTCGGTGCCGGGTCGGGAAGCGGCCGAAGCGGCGTCAGACGCGGGGCGATAAATTAATGAGGATTTATAACCGCTGAAGGCACGATGCGTCTTTCTTGAATTTCGAGATTTCTCGACTTTTTCACTCGTCGCGCCCCCCGGACTAAACTGTTAACGGTATTCGGCGGGGCGCGCTATCACAAAGCCGCATCGGGCACGTCGTCCTCGTCATCCTCATCACTCGGCATCTCGGAATTTCACCACCGTCGGCCTCGCTTTCGCGCTGACTTTGACTAATTACAGCGATTTGTAATGTAGCAACCCTTGTTATTCGAATTTCGCCCTCGAAAGGCGAAGATTATTTTGCCAGATGTTCATTTTTTTTTCTATCGAGAAATATTGTTTCTCGTCGAAAATGGTGCATGACAAAATGGCTGACTTGTTAGCCCATTATTTACCACTCTCCTCATTTGAGGAGGGCAAATTCAGAATTTTTCGAATTTTTGAATTGTTCTAAGCGGAAATTTTGAATTTTCTTCACTCCGCGATTCTTCCTTTACCTCAATATAACTTTTTTCCTAAAAAAATAAATATTAGAAGTTTGGGGAATGGGTTAATAAGCAATGGGTTAATAAAGTTGCCTAGACGTTGGCAGATATACAGTAGATGCCGCTTACAAGGAACACGTCGGGTCGGCAGAATCTGCACAGTATGGTAGTGGTCCCTAGAACAAAGAAATCAATTAAAAACTCGAAACAATCAATGTCATCATTCATTTACCGTGCAAAACCCCAACGAATCACTAACACCCACAATTGTTCGCATTTCAGGAACCCAAGATAGTCAAGCTGACAATGAGAGAGCGCCGCTTCATCCGCTTCGCCTCCGTGGAGTACCACGGCCAGATCTACATGACCCCGCAGGACTTTCTGGAGTCTGTGATCGAGGCAGATCCCAGACGTAAATCACCAAACAGACGAGCAATCAGGTCAACCGTTTTGACGCTGTGTTAACCTTTGCAGCCCGCTTGAAGCGACGAATGCTCGCCGACGAAGACATCGAAGCGATCAAGACGAAAACGCCCGGACTGAAGGAAGGCTCCTCTCGGTTTTTCCGCAACTTGAGCGACAGAGGCATCATCTCCTATACGGAATACTTGTTCCTCCTCTCGGTCCTCACAAGTAAGAAGCTTCCGCTCCCACCTGAAAAACAATTGAATTAAAATCTCGTTCAGAACCACAATCCGGCTTCAGGATCGCCTTCAACATGTTCGACACGGACGGCAACGAAAAGGTCGACAAGAACGAATTCCTAGTGGTGAGTCCATCCCGCAGCGTCTACCGAACACGAAGCCACACGAAGACGACGCGTTTTCGAATATTGTACTTTGTTAATTGATTTATTTCCGTGTGGAACGACACGCATCTAGGTTCGCACCTTGCTGGCGGGCAAGCGCAAAGATCGCAGCGATATAGAGTTACGAGAAGTGAGTCGGTCGCGTGCCAGCGACGCCATCTACCGGCGAGTCTCTTTCGACCCTAACCTCAAGCGCAGCCGTTTGTCTATCGTTAATTCCGCCGAACTAAAACCGGCGAGCAAACTATTTGCCTTGCCGTGTGCATAATCGAGGGCTTTGGTGTTTTCCCGGTGTTTCTGTGCGTTAACAAACTGTTCGATCGCAAGTCGTGTTGTGAGGTTAACTGCCAACAAAATGGCGGGCCTCGTGTGCGGCCATTACACATCGCCCACTTACTTAACCGCACACTTAACCTCTCTAACCTCCGCATTGCGTTCGCCGTCACTCTCGCTGTGTTTCTCGCTAGATGGAGAAGATCTTCAGCCACGCGTGGAAGGGCAAGCGCGGCCTGCAGATGGCGGACGGGCTGGAGGCGAAGTATCCCGTTCAGGACGAGTACGTGGACGACGAGCAGGGATTGCAGCGGCGGCACACCGTCGACACGACGCTGCTCGTGCACTTCTTCGGCGCCAAGGGCGTCAATCAGCTGAACTACGAGAACTTCCGGCAGTTCATGCTCTCGCTGCAGAAGGAGGTGCTCGAGCTGGAGTTCAACGAGTTCTCGAAGGGCCTGCCGACGATCTCCGAGGTGGATTTCGCGAAGATTTTATTGCGCTACACCTATCTGGACACCGACGACTACGACAATTACATCGACAGATTGCTGGACCGGATCAAGGACACTAGGGGCATAACTTTCGACGAGTTCCACGTGTTTTGTCAGTTTTTGAATAACCTGGACGACTTTAACATCGCCATGAGGATGTACACGCTTGCGGATCATCCCATTTCGAAAGGTTGGTAGTATTTTTTAGTCTGACCCCCTGCACAATCAATTTTTCGCAATTTTTCCTTTAGCGACGGTTTTCTCTTAAAGTTGCCGGCCGATTTTAATTTTTTAAGCGCTTGTTGATAAAGAATTTCATTGCGAACAAACTACAAGCTGGGGAATTGATATTCGCTTATTAAATTTCTCGTAAGAAGTCAAATAAACAAGCGATGTAATTGCAAACTTTAGCCGCATGCTCCGACTCTGTTTTAAGGGCACGCCGCACCAAAATGCAAGTGATATGCGTCATTGTGACTTAGCACGACCGTAATAAGGGCGTGAGATTTCGGTTTTCCATGATCAAGAAATAATTCCACTCTCAACCAATTTTCAGTAGTTTTTCGATAAAAACATTGATAAGTCATTAAGTACGCGCTAAAATTAAGTGAATTGTGTACATAAAAATCCGGCACTACTTCCTGGAAAGACATCCAGGAGATATTTTGTACATTTTGCCCTAAAAATACCAAAAAACAAAGAAAACCTTACAAAAATACATTTTTCATTGATTTTTCACCCAAAATCATTGATAATTCATTAACCACTAGACATAACTACGTGAAACATGGACAGAAATATCCAAGAAGACTTTCCGAAAGTATATCTAGATGATACTTTGATCATTTGGTCCAGGAATACCGAAAACACCCTAAAATATACAATTTAGTGATTATCTCTATAAAATCATCGTTAATTCGATAACTACTAATAATAATTAGGCGAAACTTGAACAGTGATGTCCGAAAACACTTAACGGATGTATATCCAAAAGATATTTTCTATATTTTTTGTGAATAATACCAAAAACGCCCTAAAACTAATTCGTTCGCTGCGACATTCTCTGCAGTTTGCCTCACAGTACAATCTATGTTTGTTTCAGATGAATTCCGGCGAGCCGTGAAGATTTGCACCGGCACCAACCTGAGCATCCACCTCGTGAACACGGTGTTCTCGATTTTCGACGAGGACGGCGACGGCTTGCTGAGCTACCGAGAGTTCATCGCCATCATGAAAGACCGGCTGCATCGCGGCGCCAAGGCCAACATCAAGAACGAAGGCTGGGACGCTTTCAAGAGCTGCATCAAGGCCGAAATGAAGACACCGCGATAATGCGACAACAAATGCGCCGCCGTTTCAACCAATTTTAGTCTTAGGCATTCGATTTTTCGCTGCAATTACGACGCCGTTCCATATATCACACGAATCGAACAAATCCTTCAAAATTAGCGCATTAATGATAAACTTCATGACATTTATTAAACTTTTCATAAAGTTGCTAAAGTTTCTGGACTGTTCTCGACTAGTTTTCGCTACGTGTTAATTTTATTCGAAAACGTCGCAAATATACATTTGTCCAATGACTCTTAATAAGTAGCCCAACTTAAGGCAACCGAAGCTTTGAGCGAAAACTCAAAAATACCAACGCGGACCTAGTGATTAGTAAAAAATTAAAGTACACACCTCGAATTAATTTACACTTAAATTAGGACAACGTTAACAACCAGGCAGAGTGGGAACGTATCCCGACGCAGCCTCCGCCAACTTCTGGCGCACCAAAAACGTGCTGAGAATGTCCGCGACTTTGCCCGGCTGGTCCTCCTGAATGGCGTGTCCGGTTTTCGGGAGGACCTGCATTTGGAAGCGTCCTGAAAGCAACTCGGTGTCACATTTCGTCGAATTTCGGAGCGCTCGAATTACCTTGCATTTGGCCGACGGTCAGACGCGTGTCCAGCCCGTGAATGTTCGCCAGCAGCAGGATTTTCGGCTGGGGGATGTTCAGGAACTTGTCGGAGAGGCCCTTGAACCATCCGGACCAAAAGCCCTCCGTCTTGGCGAGGTCGATGCGCCACGCGAACCTGGCTTCCGGGCGAGGCGCGCCGCCGGGCAGCTTGAAGCCGGAATCGCTCGCCGGCAGCGGCGGGCGACTCTTAATCTCGTCCTCCCGCTCGTCCTCGACGTCTTCCGATATCGTCTGCGCGCTCGTAACCTGCGCGCGAGGCCTGGCCGCGCCCTCGACCGAATTCAGCTTGGACAGATCGCCGTCCGGAGTGTCGAAGACGATCTGCGAGGCGACCTCGCCCGTCCGCAGGCACTTTATCTGCCCGGGCATGGAGACGCGCGCCGCGTCGAGGTTGTGCGTCGAGCCGCCCCGGAAGCCCCACTGGATGGCGTGCCCGATGCTGGGGAACGTCGACGGGCGTCCGCGCAGAATGCTCTGCATGCTGGCGAGCGACTCCAGCGCCGTGCCTTCCACCACGTCGATGACGCACACGCCGATCAGGTTTTCCACCAGCGGCGCGGCCTCCACCGCCACGGCGCCGCCCAAACTGTGTCCCACGAGTATGATTGGCGGCGAATCGTCCTGCAGGACTGTGTTCACCACGTTTGCAACGTCGCTAAGGACAAACAAATCGAGTTTCGATGACTTCCTTCCACAAAAGCTTTGATAATTCATTAACTGCTAGAAATAATTAGGTGAACCTTGCACAGAAATATCGGAAAATACTTTTCGGAAGTATATTTATGAGGTGTTTTGTACTTTTTTGTCAAAAAAATAGCAAAACGGCCACAAACTGCGAAAAACCCAATTTTCGGTGTTTTTTCCCACTAAAACGGTAGACAATTTATTAATTATAGGAAATAATTAGGTGTAACTTGTATAAAAATACTCGGAAGTATATCTAGGGGACATTTTGAAAGTTTTGTCTAGAAAATACCAAAAACACCTTAAAACTTACAAAAAAATCAAGTTTCTGTGATTTTTCTCACAAAATCATTGATAGTTCATTAACTGCTAGGAATAATTAGGTGAAACTTGCACAGAAATATCTGGAAATACCTTACGAAGTATATTTATGCGGCGTTTTGTACTTTTTTGTCCAAAAATAGCGGTGTTTCGGTATTTTTTCCCACTAAAACGGTAGATAATATATCAATTACATGAAATAATTAGGTGTAACTTGAATAGAAATAATCAGAAGTACTTCCCGATATTATATCTGAGTGATATTTAGAAAACTTTGCCCAGAAAATACCAAAAACACCTAAAACTTACAAAAAATCAAGTTTCAGTGATTTTTGTCACTAAATCATCGATCATTCATTAAATACTAATAATAATTAGTTGAAACATGGACAGAAATATCCAATAAATACTTCCCGAAACTATCTAGGTGATATTCTGAACATTTTGTCCAGAAAATACCAAAAACTTACAAAAAATAAATTTTCCGTAATTTTTCTCACAAAATCATCGATAACTTATTAATTACATGAAATAATTAGGTGTAACTTGTATAGAAGTACTTCCCGGGAGTAAATCTAGGGGATATTTTGAAAGTTTTGTCCAAAAAATACCAAAAACCGCTTAAAACTTACAAAAAATCAGCTTCTGTGATTTTTCCCACAAAATCATGGATGATTCATGAACCATTAATAATAATTGGGTAAAATGTAGACAAAAATATCAGGAAATAATTTCCGGAAATATACCCACGTGATATTTTGAATATTTTTTCGGGAAAATGCCAGAAACACACGAAAACGTCCAAAAAGTTAAGTGTCAGTAATTTTTGACACTAACTCATTCATAATGCTTTAACCACTAGTAATAACTAGGTGAAACTTGCATAGAAATATCAGGAAATATGTCCCGAATATATAACGAGTTGAAAATTTTAACTTTTTCTGCAATAAATGCCAAAAACACCCCAAAACTTACTTTGCCAACTGTGCCAATGATAAATCCTCATCATTGGTGGTAAAAGTATTACCGTGTCCTCTCAAATCAATCGAAAGGATTCTACATTGCACCTTCTCTATCATTTCTTCCTGGAAATTGTTTGAAAATCAATGAAAATACTCTAAAACAAATACAAACTTACAGCGAATAATGCCCATGATAATCCTGAGTATCCACCGCCATGTATTGTGACTAAAGCGGGTCCTTGGGATCCCTTCAGATAGTAGTGGAAGTTGTTACCGTCTATGGTTACTGTTTCGGCCGAATCGAAGTATTTATTCCACTTTACAGGCGAATAATCTGGCGCACTCATCGGGCCACTGAAACAATGAGGTTAGATGGGCTTCAAACACTTTTTGAAGTGTTGCGAGTGATTGCAAACGCACCTTCTCAGTGGGCCGTGCTTTCTGCCGCCTAGGACTAACTTCCTGAGGTTCGTGGGGTTCGACATGCTGGTTTTCTTTGTAAATTTCATTAATTTTCGAAGGTACACAAACACTCGCCAGCCGCCATCGTTAAACTTATACTGGGAGCAAAAACAAGACAAAATGTTTTAGTTTAAATTTTCAAAAACAACGAAATTTATCCATATGAAGTACAATATACATTAATATAATTATTTTTAGTATACTAGTATTATTTGTTTATAATTTTATGTCCTTGTTTTTATTTAATTTAAGAATATCGTTCCATTAATTTTGAATATTTTCAATTATAGGCAAACCACGTTACGCTTGAGCGTTCGTCGTTGCTCGGCGGCTTCGTGAACACTCGGGTAAAATCCGTCAAAATCGCGCCTGCGCTTCGGGTTCTCTCTCTTTCAGTCGCGAAACGTGTGGTGTTCACACAAAAAGGTTAGTTTCTCGTGGTAAAATCCACGAATATTCGATCAATCATTAAGTTTTAAAACAAAGTAAGCTATGAAAACCCTTCTCGAATAATCTGTGCCAGCGTTCGTATGAATATTTTCCGTGATTGCGGCGAAAATCCACGAAAAACCGGACTCGTGCTCGCAGCCGTCGGCTTTGTTTATGTTCCATGATGGACGCGAAAACACAAGTGCTGTAAAGTCCGAGAGCGTGAATTAAAACGTGTTGCGTTCGATGTTTCAGCCGCCAAGATGGGTAAGGGAAATAACATGATTCCGAATGGCCATTTCCATAAGGATTGGCAAAGATTCGTCAAGACCTGGTTCAACCAGCCAGCGCGCAAGTTCCGGAGGCGACAGAACCGCGTGAAGAAGGCGCGCGACGTCGCGCCCCGACCCGCCGCGGGCCCCCTGCGCCCGATCGTCAGATGTCCCACCTTCAGGTACCACACGAAGGTCCGCCCTGGACGCGGTTTCACTCGTCAGGAGCTTAAGGTAATTCGAACGGGTAAAGTATGATTGAACCTCGACTAAACGCAAACGTGGTTAAACAATAAGGCCGCCGGTCTTAACGCCCGCTTCGCCCGCACCATCGGCATCGCCGTCGACAACCGCCGCCGCAACAAATCCGTCGAGTCCAGGCTCGTGAACGCTCAGCGCCTCAAGGAATACAAGGCCAAATTGATCCTGTTCCCGCAGGGCAACAAGAAGTTGAGGCCTCTTGAGGCTGACGCTGAGAAGTGCAAGCTCGCCACTCAGTTGACTGGCGAGGTGTTGCCGTTCCGCCGTCGCACCGTTAACAAGGTGAAGGCGCGCGTACCCACCGAGGAGGAGAAGAGCTTCAGCCCATATGTCGCCCTGAGAAAGGTAATATTTTTAACCGACTTGATCATAACTGCTCTCTTACCTTTGATACTAAAACCGTTATTAAAATTAAGGCCCGCGCCGATGCTCGTCTCGTCGGCATCCGCGCCAAGCGCATCAAGGACGCGACCGAGAACCCTGAAGATGTCACAAAGGCGGCGGCTGGTAAGGAGAAGAAAGCAGCCAAGAAGTAATTTGTATAAATAATCCTTTCAATATATTAATTATTGATACATATTTTTGTTCTTTTATCATGAGAAATATACAAATTGCCGCGGTTTTTCTAAAAGGGTTCCAAATTTATGCGTTTTCTTATTTCCTCTTGATTTGTAAAAGCAGATATGATAAAACTGAGTTAAAACCACAGTATATAAAGGGGAGAATCTACAGGAAATAATTAGAATTGTAACTAATATGTCTATTTCGAAGGGTAAGTTTCAATCGAGATTTTGTGAGTTAAAAAAGACTTGTTTTGGTGTTAGCTGGTATTATCTATAATTTTGAAACTGTTGTTGAATATTATTAACCCTTACGGTAATATTTTCGACAACTTGAAATATCTAAACATTGAAATAAGTCTAATTTCAGATAAAATCTTTGTAATCATTTAAAATAATATTTCTCATCGGAAACTTAAACTCATGTGAAGAACTTAAAATATGTGTTTAAACAACAAATCCCAACACCTCTCACGTGGAAAAAGAACAGAATATTAACAATTCCTCACAATTTACTCTAATAATCCACATTCCCCCTAAAACTACGAAGTCTCGACGAACATCCTTTAAACTTGCACTTAATGCGAATTTTAAAAAAATCTTCACCAATTTAAAGCATTTGTTTGCGA
>JARRAA010008534.1:0-51481 GCA_030557295.1 Ecitodaemon sp. MM-2014
AAGATTTTGCGCGCCGCGTCGTGTATTTCGGCGCGGATTGTGCGCGGCACGACGCGGCGAGCAAACAAGGATAATAGTGATTTGATTAATGCTATTCCTTTCCTGGTGTAATTCGTTCTTTTGCTGCAGCAGGAAGTGCCGCGTGGTGATATACTCCTTTCACTGATAATCCCCATAGCCTATACCCACTTTTCAAACAATTGCAAAAATAACAAACTAAGGCGCTGCACACTTTGGGTAGCTAAGCCAAGTCTAGCCAAGTCTGAGATGTCAACTTATTTTCGAGTCCCAAAAAATACTACCTGAATCTGAAGATCGCGCATTATTATGCGCGACTGTGAAGCCGGGACTGAATCCATTATAAGCTCTGGCAATTTCAGCGTTCAATATTTCGAACCGTTGCAATCCGATCTATAACAAATTAAGTATGTGCATAATCAGAATTGAATTTCCAAGCGAGTCGCGTTATTAAATTTTGCATTAAATAAATAGAAGACCGTCTTAACCAAGGTATTGACAAACAAATTAATGTATTCCCTCCCTATACCTCATTATTATGCGGGTTTTTCGGCCTGACCGGAATACTATAAAAAATTATTTGCGAGTTAGGCTGGGTAGCCTAGCCTAGCCTACCCAAAGTGTGCACACAGTCACCAACCAACCAAGTGTTAACCCATTGCTTCCCGAATGAGTTTAGCTAAAATCGTTGTTTTTTCACCAATTATTGTCAATAACTCTTAATACTAATAATAATAAGACTGATTTGAGCAGGTTTTTGGTTGAAAACCCCGCATATTAATGAGGTTGAGACACAGGGACTCATTATTATGCGAATGCGTAGACTTTTGGTTTTGTGCACCTCCTAAGGTGAGTATCAGCGCATGTGCATCCTGGAATACTCCTGATGCTCCGGCGTATGCCAAAGTGTGTGCGGTAACGTATGTACAATCTATCGGACAATTCAGTTGAATGAACTGGTTTTCTCGCCGTCGCCGTCGCCGACGCGGATAGCCAGCTGCTGGTCGGACGCGAATGTGCGCGAACGCGCACGCTCTGCCCACTTTGCGCTGCCTCTCATAATCAGTTCATGAGCGCACTCGGCGCGTTTACTCCGTGTTACACGCGTTGCGCGCATGCAACCCGACGCGAGTCATAAAATCATAACGTACCGCGAATTGTAAAAGGTAACGCTGCAACGGTTGCTTTATCGCAATCATTATGATTTGTTGTCTTATTCGGTATCTGTGAATCCGGCCATTTTCAAAACTGGAGGCTTCGTTAATCAGCGTCTTTCGCCCTACGATCACTCAGGCTCGTAGTTATTTTCGAAGCCACCTGTCCAAACATCTCAATCGCTTCTGGTCGTAAAATTATTTAAACGATCATATTTATTGGCACAAGTTGAATCAATACTTATTCTAGATTAAAGCACACTTTGTCCATAATTTGTACGTCTTTCGATATCTCCTGTTATTGTTATTAAATATTTGCGAGCGTTTACTTGGCTTCGGTTAACTTTACATTGTTGTCGCGTTTTGAGGTTATGTTTGTATGACTAGCGAAATGTGTAGGCGCAATGATATTCTGTTTACAATCATAATATTTTTGTAGACACTTGCTGCGAATGGAGGGCAGCCTTAGATTTCGGCCGCTCCAAGACGGCGTTTCGCTTTCGCAACGAGCGCAAATGAGTGCCGAAAGGTAATCGCGAATGTTTGTTTATAAACTTGTCTGAGGTCTGGGGTCTGGGCTGCGGTCTGCGCTGCTGTTTGCGCTTTGCAATTAAACACTCATTTATAAGTAGAGATCTATTTTGGCGGAAATCATACGTATCTTTTTCCAATCGACGCAAGAACACAAACAAAAAAGATAAAAATAAATTGCACATTAAATTCGAATTTCAGTATTAAGAAGCTTTCACGATAGGTTTGCGCCAATATATTGACACTCCTATCAAACCACCTGTACTGTACATTATTATTGACTGTGTTTGTATTGTATCAATAATATTGTCAACATTATTCGCACGCCGACAGTATTTGGTTGATTTGATACTAAATTTTATTTGTTCTCATTAAGATTGATCGATAGTACAAAAAAACATATTCAATATATTGTCAATAATATTGATACATACATACATACATACATACTGTCAATCATTGTGTCAATTGTTGATTTGACACTAATATTAATTAATATATATGGGGATTGATTGAATGTTGTCATATTGAGGCGATTGTCAATATCTTGTCAATAATAGTGGCACATCCTCAATATTTAGTTGATTTGACACTAAATTGATCGACAATGCTGATTTCACGGCATTATTAAACTTGGTCAATAATATGAATCTCTTAATCATTTATATACAATCAATATAAACCAAAACACACCAAATAATAACATAATCGTCACTAAATTTCAATAATTTTGTCAATATTTGATTGATTTGACACAAAATTGATCAACAACGCTGATTTTACTGTAAAATTTCGTATTATTAAACTTGATCAATAATATGGATCTCTTTATCATTCATGTACAATCAATGTAAGTCAAAACACATCAAATATTAACAATATAGATGGTGGTATATACTCAATATATTGACCATATACTTAGCACATGCTGTCAATCATTTAGTCAATATTTAATTGATTTGGCGCTAATATTAATTAATATATATGGTGACTGACTGAATGTCAATGCGACTGTCAATATTTCATTGACCACGATGGTTGTCAATCTCATCTGGTCACAGCATTATCAATAACAATGACACACCGTCAATATTTGGTTGATTTGACACAAAAATTGATCGACAATGTGTATTTCTCTGTAAAATTTTGTATTATTAAACTTCGTCAATAGTATGGATCATTCATATACAAGCAATGTAAGCCAAAACACATCAAATATTAACAATATGGGTGGTGGTATATACTCAATATATTGACCATATACTTAGCACATGCTGTCAATCATTTAGTCAATATTTAGTTGATTTGGCGCAAATATTAATTAATATATATGGTGATTGACTGAATGTCAATGCGACTGTCAATATTTCATTGACCACGATGGTTGTCAATCTCACCTGGTCGCAACATTATCAATAACACACCATCAATATTTGGTTGATTTGACACTAACATATAAATTCATATATATCGTAATTGATTGAATGTAGTAATGTCAATATTTTTTTGCCTTGACAACAACTTTGTCAATCTAATACGGTCGTAGTATTGTCAATATCTTGCCAATAAAACTGACCCTGTTAATATTTGGTTGATTTGACACTAAATCACATTTATACCCATTGAGATTGATCAACAATGTCAATTTCCCAGTAAAATTTTGTATTAGTATACTTGCTCAATAATATTGGACAATCTTTAACATCCATATACAATCAATATAAACTAAACACACCAAATGTTGACAATATTACTGGTGATATATCATCAATATATTGGCAATAATATTTGCCATATACGTAGCACACACTGTCAATCATTGTGTCAATA
This sequence comes from Ecitodaemon sp. MM-2014, assembly GCA_030557295.1. Classification (NCBI taxonomy): domain Eukaryota; kingdom Metazoa; phylum Arthropoda; class Insecta; order Coleoptera; family Staphylinidae; genus Ecitodaemon; species Ecitodaemon sp. MM-2014. Next base: position 3,534 of record JARRAA010008534.1, read on the forward strand.
TTTGAATATTTATCGTGATTGTTAATATGCCTTGACAACATCTTCCAACATTGGCAATATTTTGTCAATAATACTGAGCGTCTGATCACCATCCTCTCTCACCATCAATATGTATGTTAGTAACAAACCACGCTTGCATTAACAATAGTATTGATCACTAAACAAACGTCTATTAAAATCAATTTTCCATGCAAATATTCTAAACACACCTACTCAAAAACTTTCACGACTATTTTCAAAGAGAACATCAAGAACATCACAATTCAATGCGACAAAACGACGTGCGGAAAAACGATTAACAGCGTTATCAATCATTTGGCGTTTTGGGAGCAACGGCTGGAATTATTGGTGTCAATGGCAGCCATCGAAACCGCTCGCTCCGAGCCCCCCCAACTAGAACCGGCGACGAGGACGACGTCACCGACCGTCTGAACGAGCCGAACGAACCAAAATAAACAACAAAAAATGTTGCGCCGGACGTCGAACGCGAATTTACGCGCCGCGCCACTTCGACGTCCGCGCGCACTATTTTTAGGCGGAATTTGGTTAAATCAAATTCGCACGGTATCAACCTGGACCCAAAAAGTTTCAGACAGCTAATCGTCAACTTTTAATCGAAAGTAGAATTTCGTGTGTTTTTAATTTGCCGCCGAATATTTATTTGAAAATGACTCACGATCGAAGAATCGCAATTCGCTCTTCGTTCCGCCGATTCCGCCGCAATTCGTAGGCCGTTTCGAAAATAGCGAGGACATGCACCTTCGCGGCCTTGCGCGCGCAGGTTTGTTTTGTTTCGCGGCGCGCAAAACAAACGAAACGAGAAAGGAAGCGTCGCATCGGTCGCAACCATCGCGAGATCCAAGCGCATCGAAGTGTCGCAGGTTGTACATCATAAACATCCGCCGATTCCTAGCATTAGCACCATTCCTTAGATTATCGATTCGCTCGCCGTGCCGCACGATTTTCGGTGCGGATCGCCGCCGAGCGCGCATCCGACATGTTTGCACGAACTCCGCGCTCGGGCATGTTTGCGAATGTTATTTTTTCGCGTCGCAGGACAATGATTGCGGCCGCCGCGCGCCGCCCATTGGTGCGCGCGGCGTCACGTGGCGCGTGACGCGAGACGCCAGACAAAGGAAGAAGTGGAAAGCGCGAGCGCGGCGGCGGCTCTGCTGCGCGCGCGCCAGTCCGGAGTCACGTACGCCGCCAGCGAGCGCACGGCAAGCGCGACGAAACGCGTCTTTTCTGTCCACACTGCGCAGTGGCGCAAACAAAAACACCCGCAATCCCGCGATCCACCTCGGAGGCGAAAGAGGCCCTCGCTGTCAGTGTCAATCCGTGAAGTTACCGCGAGCGTGCGCTGCGTAACTCGCTTACAGTTGTGCGGTTGCGGCGCGTTCCCGCTTTGCGATTCTTTCGCGCGAGGGCGAAGGACGTTTCCAGAACAAATCGACGCCTGCTCGTCAACATGTCGACCAAGTCGTCTCTGGAGGAGCTCCTCGCCGAGTCCGGTGAGTTCGCGTCGCGTCGCGGTTCGGGGACGCGCTCCTGCCTTTCTGCGCCGCGCGAATCGCGCAACGCAAAAGCCCAGATCTAGATAGAAGCCGCCGTGTCGCCCGACGTCGTGGCTTGTTGATTGTTTACATCGCCAGCTGGCGCACGTTCGGGCGTAAACACGGCGCGCCGTCGTTGTTTCGCACGCGATTATCACCGAACGCGATAATCGGACGCGGAACATCGTCGACGCAGGTGATAACTGTCCGTTATCACTCGCATCGCCGTTTGAATCAATTTCCTTCTTCCTTTGTTGTGTTTGTATACAAAGCGCGTCAGGAAATTGATAGTCGCCAGGAAATGCCCTTGGATCGATAGATACGTTATCGACGCGCGTTGTTTTGGCGTGATTAATATTGCGGACGATTTTAGATGCCTGGGTGCACATTGGGGGCACGACTTCGTTGAGCGGATCTCAAGGAGGGACGCCGGGATCGGTCACGCCGCACGTCACCGGTGAGGAATACATCCGGCTGCTGAGGGAGGCGCAGAGGGAGAGCAACAATTCGTCGACGAGGGTGTCGCCGAGGAGTAGTCCCAAGTCGCCTCCGAACAGTCCAGTGCAAGGCACGCCAATGATGGAGTGGCAGAGTTACTATATGAATAGCGAACAAAAGGATGTGAGTGTTTCGCATTGTCTTTTAATTTTAGGCAGAGTATCGAGTGAAATATTGAGCTACTCTTCGAGTATATTTCAATTAAACTTAAAATGGTCAATTTATGAAGCTTTTCAATGTTTTGCTATTTGTTAAGGCAGTTTATTGTTTTCGCAGACAGGTGTAATGTATAAGTAGGAGTGATTAATGTTTTTAGTTAATTACACTTTGTGTTGTTGGTGTAAACAAGTTTGATAAGGTCGAACCCACTTTCGGTTGAGTGCTTTTTCAGTGTTATTAAGGGTCGACATATTTTTATTCTTTAAAGTCTGTTTGTTTGTTAAGTATTTACTTGCATTTAATTGGGGACTGGAACTTTAGAATTTTATTTAGATTTTGATTGTGAATCGTTTTTTAAAGAATTTTTTGAGTTTCTAGTGATTTTCTAGTGAAATATCGAGAAAAACATCGTTCCTTAGTTGAATATCCAGATTTATTAATTTTCTGAACGTTTATTCAGTTTTAAGAAAGTTTTAAAATTCTTTCAAATATAACAGTTAGGATTATATAAAAATCATAACAACTTACATAAATGTCTTCATAACTTTCCGAAATCGTTTTAATTATCATTTGAATACAGTATTTTATATAATTCTAGGTTTCTCAAATAAATTTGATAGGTGTCATTAATTCGAGATCAAATTATGAAGACTAGAAAATAAAAGTGGCTCTGAATGATGGAAAAATCAAAATATTCGACATAAAACACGACGTTAAGGGAAGCACTGAGATGATCATTGAAAAATGTCGTCGTTTAGCTTGTTTCAATCTTAAGAACAACCGTGAAATATAGAAATGATAAATTATTGAATGTGAGATGAGTTTATGAAAATTACTGAGAAAATCATTAAAATTTGATGAGTTGTTTTGTAGCTAGTCAGAAATCAAGTATTTTCTACATGAAATTATTAAGTTTTGACGGTAAATAACCGTCGAAATGAGGAAATAATCAACGTACAACATTGAGGATATATTCGCAACACTGATTGATATTAATTTCGTTTATTTGGACCATATGGTCCAGAAGCGTTGTAGATTATTCAGCACGTATTATAATATTGTCGACGACGAACGCGATTTACTTTCGATCGATATTTTCAAGTTCCAAGCTTTACGTCCTTCCAACTGTTATTGATCTCCACCCCCCAATATTCCCCAGAAGTGCACTTATCGATTATATAATTAGCATGATTCATTCTCTAGTTTTCTTGAATTGCACCGCTCGTTGTCTGTTTACACCTCACTTGCATTACGAAAAAAACAACTTTATTTCGTTTGTTCGTTTCTGTAAAGTGTGTAATTCAATCGCTGTGTTTTATAACTATTTTGAAACAAGACTCGCGGTAAAATGAGTAAACTTTAGTTCAGTTGATATTACCGGAGTCGAATACTACGTCTTGGGCATTCTTGTCGCAGTCGTAAACAAGCTATTAATGGTTGCTCAAAACACGAAAAGCGAGAAGAAGTCGGAAACAAACGATGAACGACAAACGTAATATTTATAGAATTGTTTACCATTGGCAATTAGTGTGATGTGCCGCCGGAATGCGCAAGGTGGCATACTAGGATATATATATTGAACGACACCGTAAACATGCATTGCACACGTGCTGATTGCGCGAAAACACACAGCATGAGCAATGAGCCATAGGTCGGCGAATGGAAGACGAGCAGACACGTCATTTCAGTTTCATTAAATCGAATAGCGCCTGGTACTGATGGCGCCTTGATTGCAGGGGGGAATCTAATTAGAAGAGTGATTTTCAAGATTAGATGATTTAGATAAAAATTGCAGATGGAAAAAAATTAATTAAAGCTCGAAATATTTCCATAAACATCACTTTACCAATGCGAAATATATAATTATCATTATTGCATTATCAAGTCATCGTTTTACTGCAAATTACTAACAATAAGTTATGATGACAAAAATAGTTATGGAATAGTTATGAAAAAACATTAAAAATAAACAAAATATCTCAAAACATTTATACTATGTTGATGGTATTTGTGATTAATACGCAAAAAAAAAGTCATTTTAGTTGAAATTATTAAAATTCTAAAAAAAGTTACACATAACTTATGGCAATAAAATTATATTGACATTCGAATGCTTTTTTACGTTAAAAGTAACTGTGGATTGGCGAAAAGTTTCGTAAACAATAACACACACTACGTTTTCTATTCAAGGATGGCGACTTCTTCGTCGACTGGAGCAGCCGCCCCGACCAGCTCCCGCCGAAGAACTGGGCCTTCCGCCCGGCGAAGCGCGACCTGAGCCTGCGGTACGCGCGCGTCGGCGACAGCTCGGTCTTCTCGCGCAAGGGGCTGTGCACGCTCTTCCTCACCAATCTCCTCTCGCTGCTGCTGGGCACCGGCGTGGGCATCTGGCTGAGCAAGTACGGCTTCTTCGTGCCGGCCGTCAAGGTGCGCTAGGAGGCGGGCGCGCCGGCCTCTCCGACGATTCGAACGGCAATTTCATTGAAAACACGAACGAAGCGAGCAGGCGAAGCAAGATTTAAAAGCCGCGTGCATATTCACTCACACACACACCGTTCGCCGAGGTATACGGACTTTTATAATGCGCGGTCAAAGGAACGCATTAGCTGTTAGGTGCAACTATTTCGGGGATAATCTGGGACATATTTATACGACCGCGACGCGAGGAACTGAACGAAAACGCAAATCCTTTGAGAGACGTTTATCAATCGTACAACTTATATAACATAATATATTCTTGATATAGCGCGTAGGGCATTCCGCGTCAGCGCGAAGACCATCCAACAAGCTAGTTAAACGTTTGAGGATTAACTGAATTAAGCGTCCTTTTCAATATCATTCACTTAAGTAAATATGTACACACTCACTCTTTGATTCGGCGCAAATTAATGTTTAATTGCTAGCGTGTTGTTGGGATGCGGGGGGGCGGGGACGAGCGGCGTCCTCGGGTTTAAGCAGCGTGATTATTCGTGACGTATGCGTGCGAGGATGTTTAATGTTCGGTTTATTTCTGTTCCGTTTTCAAATGTTGCTTTCTCCGTCTCGAGGAAAAGACGAGGGCGTTTCGAAATTATGCAATTTTCTAACTTATGACTTGAATGAATGCGAACGAGTGCGCGAGTTTTCTCGGACTGAGCTTTACGCGAAGCACCACACACTTCCGGTTCCGGCATTTGGCGAGGCGGCGGGAGGCGCGACCAAAATTTCTTTTTCTACTTTCATATGTTTGTATATGTACGTATAAGGGAGATGCGGACGCGTTGTACATTGATCGATTGCGCAACGGATCGGTTTTCTAGTTAGTTTTGCGTAAAATCGGTTAGGAGCATTATATATATATATATATATCTAGACTCATTGATAATCCTTGATGATAACGATTGTTAGGTTTACGCTTGATTGCAAAACGGAGATTTATAGCTACACCATGTGTTATGAATAATTTCGATTAAATTTTTTATGGAGTTGTACGACTTGCGTGTTTTGATGTGTAGAGCATTTCGATTTCGATTATAGAAAAGTGTGTTTTCGCAAAGATGTGATTTTATTCCATTAAAGTGCGTTGAGACGTTCAAGTGTGGGGTTTTAACGTAGGCAACCCAAGATGCACCGTGGTTTAAGTAAAATTTTGTAGTTTTTGACATTGTATAGCCCGAGAAGCATCTATATCGATTGAAATAATTATTATTGACGGATTAAAGGTCAATTTTTTTATTTGTTTGTTGTGCTTTTTGAATTATTAGTTTATTTGGTAACATTATAGGTTTCTAACACCTTATATAAAATTAATTCGCCATAATCTCGCCCAGATGGCGCTCAGGTGGCAAATTCAACTCTACCGTTTTACTGACAAAGTTTTTAATCTATTCAGAGTGTTTGCGAGCACAAAATCTGCCATAAAGATTTTTAATACATGTACAAGTAAAATATTAGTATGAATAAGATATTAACATGATTGAATTGATTGAAATGTTGAAATATTCGAATTTGATACGTTAAGATGGGCAACCCACCATACACAAACGAAATACAGTAAATTTTATGTTTTTAGACAATATTTCACCTAAATACTGTTCTATAACGATTGAAACTATCATTATTGATTAGTTAAAGCATTCGTTATTGATTAGTTTGCTGTAAATGGGGTAATAATTAATTATTTTGTTAACGCTTTGCGTTTCTAACACCCTGTGTCAAGTTAATTCTAAATTCTTCCACCCAGATGTCGCTCGAGTAGCGAACGCGACCCGAACATTTGTTATCGTTGTTATTGACGAAGTTTGAATCTATTCGGTGTGTTTACAATAACATATCCTGCGTGCAGGTGCGCGAAGTACGGCCGTAGGTGAAAATCGCATCGTCGACGAGGCGCCGACCGTCGAAGCAATGAATAGCAGGCGCCGCTGTCGGCACGCTCGCGATGCTCGGCAGCCGCATCGAAGATAACCTACGAATATGCACAAAAGGTACCCAGTCGCGAGTAAATCCGCAAACATCGCGTTCGCCAGCGGATCGCGAGCGTCCCCAAGGTGGCGACGACGCAGCGGGGGCCCGATGCGCCCCTGAGTGAGCGTCTTTTCGCCGCCGGGGCGATGGAGCGCTCGCTGCACGAAGCGCCCAGCACCAGCGGCGCTCTGGACGAGTTCAGCCGCGCCTGCCGCCGCCAGAAGCGGCAGATCGACCCCGCCACCTGCCCGGTGTGCAGCTGCACGCTGCGCGCCAACGAGGTGGACCAGCATCTGCACTGCGAGATCGAGAAGCTGCAGAAGATCAACGTGCGCAGCAAGCTGAACGGCAAGCACCACCGGGAGAGCGCGTCGCCGACGGACGGCAATGGCGACGGCGAGGACGGCGTCGACAAGCAGTGGGAGACTTATCAGAAGGTGAGGACGAATCGGCAATGCAGGCAGAAGTCCAAGTCCAAGAAGCGGCGCACCGACGAGGTGGTGTGCCCGGTTTGCAACAAGGAGACCGCCGAGGACATTAATCTGCACGTCGAGCAGTGCCTCAGGAGGAGCGGGCAGACGAGCGAGGAGAGCGACGAGAACATTGACGTGGAGGCCTTCGAGGAGTACGAATGGGCTGGCCAGAGCAGAGTGAGGGCTACGTCGATGTTGCAGGGCGGCGTGAATTCCCTGGGAACCTCGGTCACCATGGCGGACGAGGACGAAGATCTGGTCGTGGACGGTGACGACTCCCAAATGTTCGGTTCGCCGCAGTACTCGGAACGGGATATTATCCTGCCGGATTCCGACAGGGAGAAAGATCCGCTGCGGAAGGCCGTGCTGGGCGCGGACGGAACCGGAAGCAAGCCGGCGGACGACGGCGACGCGGACGTAGACGCGTGTCACACGTCCGGCGATCCTACGATCGAGGCGCTCAAGAATCGCATTCGGGAGCTGGAGAGTCGAGAGAGCAACAACGCCGAAGTGTATAAATGTTTGATTTGCATGGAGCGATATCGCAAGCCGGTGATTTCTGTCTGCTGTTGGCACGTGCATTGCGAAGTTTGTTGGCTGCAGACTCTGGGCGCGAAAAAGCTGTGTCCCCAATGTAATATGATCACGTCGCCGGCAGATCTTAGACGAATTTACATGTAATTTCAGCTATACTATGATTTACAACGTATACTTTCGACGGCGATGTGACGTTCTCGATCGTTTTGCGAAGATATACGATTTACTGAGGATGACGATCGATTTTACTATATTTAGAATAATATATATATTAAAGGAAGTTGTATATTTGGCGGTAGGTTAAACTTATAGGAATTACGGATGGAGCGCCGAGAAAATGATTGATTAATTTATTAAGGAAATTGATATTATCAATTGAAAGTCGAACGCAGTGGATGGTTGAACAAATGTACATTTTCACAGCACATTATGTGATATATTGATAAGTCGTATAGTTTACTTTTTCAATAAATCTTCGAAAAAAAAATGTGTGTTGTAGTTCGCTTTATTTTCTTCTTTTTTTTGCGTCTTTTTGTTATCCGAGTGTTGCCTCACAGAATTGCTATTATTTTGCCAGTTTCTGAACGGTTCCATGTCTTGCGAAATAGGCTGTAATACGCGTCCTAGGGAAGAAACTTTTGCGGTTTTCACTTCATTTTATAGCGGAAGAGTTGGTCTTTAAATTTTAGTACGATTTATCGTTGAATTTTTACCGGAAGTGGGTCAAAATGGTCCTCAGAGTTTGCCAATTTTTGGACTTTCCCAAAACACGCATTACAGAATCGGCTGTAACACGCGTCCTAAGGAAGAAAGTTTTGTGATTTTTACTTCATTTTGTAGCGGAAGAGTTGGTCTTTAAATTCTAGTACTACTTATTGTTGAATTTTTACCGGAAGTGGGTCAAAATGATCCTCAAAGTTTGCCAATTTTTGAACTTTCCCAAAAACACGCATTGCGGAATCGACTGTAACACGCGTCCTAAGGAAGAAAGTTTTGCGATTTTCACTTCATTTTGTAGCGGAAGAGTTGGTCTTTAAATTTTAGTACGATTTATCGTTGAATTTTTACCGGAAGTGGGTCAAAATGGTCCTCAGAGTTTGCTAATTTTTGGACTTTCCCAAAACACGCATTACAGAATCGGCTGTAACACGCGTCCTAAGAAAGAAAGTTTTGTGATTTTCACTTCATTTTGTAGCGGAAAAGTTGCTTTTTAAATTATAGCACGATTTATCGTTGAATTTTTACCGGAAGTTGGTCAAAATGGCCCCCCAAGTTTGGCAATTTTTGGACTTTTCCAAAACATACCTTTCAGAATCGGCTGTAACACGCGTCCTAAGTAAGAAAGTTTTGAGATTTTCACTGCATTTTGTAGCGGAAGAGTTGGTCTTTGAATTTTAGCATGATTTATTGTTGAATTTTTATCGGAAGTGGGTCAAAATTACGTCAAAATTTTAGCAATTTTTTAATTTTTCCAAAACATGCCTTGCGGAATTGGCTTTAATGCGCGTGCTAGTGAAGAGAGTTTCATGATTTTTACTGCATTTCATAGCAGAAGAGTTGATCTTTCAATATTAGTATGATTTATCGTTGTAGTTTTATCGAAAGTAGGTCAAAATGGCTCTCAAAGTTTGCCAATTTTTTAACAATCCCAAAACATGCCTTGCAGAATCGGCTATAACACGCGACCAAGGGAAGAAATTTTCGCGATTTTCGCTTAATTTTGTAGCGGATGAGTTGGTCTTTCAATTTTGGCCCGATTTATCGTTGATTTTTCATATGTTTTATAGATGTTTTAAATAAATGATGAAATTTTAAATTAAATTTGTTTTATTCTATAACCTTAATTCTTCTTTTCAGGTTTGTTAAATATGTGTTCGTAATTAGTTAAATTATAACATCAACAATATGTTTTGCTATTTATGCTATTTATGCTACCATAAATATAAGTTTTTACTTCTTTTCCTCAAGACGTCTCCATGGCGTAGTGCGCACAGCCGCACGGTTACGGCGCGAGCCGGCCTGGGTTCAAATCCGGAGTTCAGGAGGCGTTTTTTCTAAAAAAGTCGCCGATATCCACTGAGCGTTACACGAAATTAAAAGTTCCTTAGGGTGTATTCAAAAACACCATTAGGAAATTCGGACTTTGAAAGTTCGTCCATAACAATCGAATTGATGAATCGGGTTTGGGAATTCAACCACCACTCAGAATAATAATCCCCATCACAATTTGGGTTGTAATCGCCGAAAAATTCGGTGGAGACGGCAGTCGATAGGTTGGGCCGGGAGCGATTGGACGCGTCCATCATCAACCGTGGCGCCGTAGGCGCCACGTCAGACTTACGGCGACGCCGTAGGCGTCGCCTAACACGATGCCAAAATTTAAAAGGATTTTTTAATTCGCGTTTTTCTCGTTCCTCCTCTTCCTTATTTCTTCTCTTTATGCTTGTATTTTTATTTCTTATTGTCCCTCCTCTTACGGTCGCTTCTATATTCGAACATACATACATACAATTGTTCGAATTTCAGAATGGCGTGGTTACGAACACACACAATTATAAGGAAGTGTCGTGTCTATTTCATATGACGCTCAGTGACCCGGCGACTTTTTTAGAAAAAGCGCCCAAACCCAGGTTTTGAACCCGGCCCGGCTCGCACCGAAACCACGCGCGTCGCGCACTACGCCACCGAGGCGTCCTTACTGGGCTAAGTGGAAACTTGTATTTATCTATCAATTTTAAAAAATTAGCTACATTCCACGCAATACAGACGTTATAATTTAACTAATTACGAATATATACACAAATATTTAACAAACCTTAAAATAATAATTAAGACCATTTACATTTAAAATTCCATAATTTATTTGAAACATTAATAAACCGCTTTCTACTTCCGGTAGATATTCGAGGATAAATCATAATATACAAAAGATTGCACTTTTCTTTCATTCATAACAAGACTATATCAATACATCATTATAAATAATAGGGCATTTATTTCTCTATAATATGTCGAAAATTTTATAAAAAATGCACCAATGGGTTCACAAATTACTGCGCGTTTATTAAACAGATATCTTCAACGCTTTGGGTAAAGTTTCTCCACAGGCGCCAGAGAAGTGAAAACTGAAATTGAATTTTACATTAATTATTGCCAAAACTAAACATGTTCATGATTGCAAATTTACCAAAAGTCCTCTGAAGCAGGTTCCTCATTTAGGTTGAATTCAGCAACTGGTTTGCCCCTTTCAGCCACGAGTGGAGCAAACATTGCAGCAGGATATACAACAGATGATGTTCCAATGACCAGGCACAGATCACAATTTTCCACTAATTCTTCTGAACATCAAATTAACATAATGAGAATTTGTTTACAAAGATGAAGATTATGTAAAGAAACAAAAACTTACGAGCTTTTCCCAAAACTTGTGGGTCTAAATTCTCCCCGAACCAAACAATATATGGTCTTGCTAAAGATTTACATTGTGTACACTTTGGTAAGTCTTCTTTGGGTATAATAGGTAGACTAGCATCTTTTAAATTTGGATCGCTTGAATAAAACAAAATATTTTAACATCACAATAAATCAACTTAGCAATCGACTGTTATTTACCCTCTGCCTTCAAGTGCCTTACAAATTGGATGTTCAGCATTCACTTCTATGTGCTTACACTTGGTGCAAATCACTTTCCTCAGTGATCCATGCAGTTCGAGAACCTTTTGCGATCCAGCAACAATGTGCAGACCATCGACATTCTGTGTAATTACATAAAAAGACTTGCCTTCAGCTTCACATTGTTTCTCCAGTTGTGCTAATGCCAAATGTGCCTGAGGGCATACAATAATTATATAAACAACATACATATTCACAGTTCGTCTATCCTTGACAACTCACTGGATTTGGCTTGCATGAGAAGGCAATATTCCTTCGATAATGATAAAACTCCCACACCAAGGAAGGATTTGCCTTAAAGGCATGTGGTGTCGCAAGATCCGTGGCGCGGTACGTCCGCCAGAAGCCTCCGGGACCTCGGAAAGTCGGTATGCCCGACTCAGCAGATACTCCTGCACCAGTGAGCGCAATTATGTTCCTCGATTCGGCCAAAACTTTGTGGAAATGGGCGTAATCAGAGTATTTACACTTCGACATGTTAACAAGGACCTTGGTCGCTTGGGCAAACTTGAATGACACTGCAGTAATTGCCATTAATTAACGCAAAAAGTTATCGTCACGCCGGCGAGGTATTTAGAACGTCAACATACTAAACAGCTGTTCCTGCTGCCCTGCAGCGCGCATAACACGCACGAGTACTGTGGGTACTGTATATTAACAAATGAAACCAGCGCAAGATTCAGTAATAGAGTTTATTTAAAATTTCGTCAAATTTTCTTCAATGACCCTAAGCATAGTGACCATTAAATTTGGTCCTCCGAAATGAGGAATTTTCAATCGTCGCAAACGACCGCCTTCTCCTTCTGACGCCTGTGCAGCTCCCGTTCGGCCTTGTCCATCTCCTTGTAGAGACAATCCAGCTCGGGCAGCTCGGTGTACTCCTGATTGAAATGTAGGATCTTGCGATGATAGGGATGCCGAAGAAGGTCCTTCCTATCCCAAGGATACTTTCCCCGAATCAGGATGTAATCCGTGACGAACGCCGACCGAATCGACGCAAACGTTGTCAGACACATTCCGAATCCAGTTGCTATGAGGAGCGGCCAGAGTTCATACTGTTTCTTGAGGAAATGCCCCCAGGGCATTCCAACAGGCTTCATTGTGAATTTGTTACTCGATGAAGGAAAAAAATAGGGAAAAACGAATACACGAGACAAGTGACTAAATCGTCGTTGATGGGGATGACATGCCCCATCAAGGTTTATTCGATTATTTTTTGTTTTTCGTTTCCTTTAAAGCCTGCTTAATATTTATTCCCAGTAAGCTTGAGAAGTACCCATTTGCCGCAGGTGATCGTTGCTCTAGCAACACAGTGCAAGTATTTCTGCATCATTTCCAAATGAACTAAAGCAACATATTCCTTCAAAAAACGAAAGAGTTTATTTTAAATAGAATCGTAAAATTTGCAAGCTCAACGGTCCTCGTCTGACTGTCGCCTCTTGTAGTGCTGGCGCTGCTTCTTGTCCATCTCCTTGTAGAGACGGTCCATGTCGACGAGCTCGTCGTACCCCTCGTTGATCTGACGAAGCTTGCGGCGCGTGACGACGAAGTCTTTCTTCCAACAGCTCCACACGATGAAGCCGGGCAGTAAGCCGCAGATCGTGACGCCGACGACGGCGGACAACGGCCACAATTCGTAGTGTTTGTTTAAGAATGACACGACGTTCTTCATTTTAGTGCGGGGCGCATTCAACACTAAAATGGGACAATTTACACGGGGAGACACGTCTGCGAGCTAGCTTTTTTGTGTAAAAATTGGGAAAATGACTAGTGCCAAATGCTGCCAACAACTGGGACAAGTCAGTAGTTATGGTAACATATTCAAAGTACCCTTGTTTTCTTATTTTTGGACATACAGAACATATGAAGTTTATGCATTGTTCCACATTTTATTGTGGAACCAACTTATACCTTCATTTTGGAGACATTCCCAGAAGAATGGTACTAGTAGGACGAACAAGAGAATAATTTCTTAACTGTACAATTGCTCAGTGGCAACTTTTAACTTTAATTAGGTTAAAACAGCAACTAATCAACTTCACAATTATTTGAAAACGAAGTTGCCAACAAATTTGTTACAAACTCTACACTACAACCAATTTTCACACACAAAACAGGTCGTCTCAATTCGACCTTAATTATAGATATTTCCGGGGTGACTTCCGAACTTTGGTACTTGTAGGTCCAAAGAGTAACTAATTATCTAAATAATTACCTGAAAATCAGGTTGATATCACATTTGGAACAGGAGACAAAATACAAAATGACATTTTTTGTCGTCGCTTTATTATCGTGCCCACTTCGATTTCAATTTTAGGATTTTTTCCGAACTTTGTTATTTATATGTTCAAGGAGTAAAAGTCGTAAACCCGGCAATAAGTCGTTTTCTATGGTGCCTTATCAAATGAAACAAAGGACAATGTCATCTTGGATGAAATCTTTATTAAAAAATAATCCAGTGATAATCGGTGACTTGAGGAATAATAAATACATGTAATTTGATCGTCACAAATCGTTCGCCGCATTTGCAAGAAAAGTAATTGCGCTCTTTTGATTGTATCGTACAATTGCAACTATCCGCAACGACCTGGGTGCGAGTCGGCGCACGTCGGCGATCGTGGCCGGCGTCCAATCGACCAATTCGTATAAATAAATCTATCAATTTTATTAAGCACTGTTTAACAAGCAAATTTTTTACAATCTTTAGGAATATTTACTCTCGTTAATAAAGAAACATGCGTCGACCGCTCCGAAGGCGTCGCGCGCGTCGCACGGTCCACGCGATTCTTCAATAATTTCTCGAAATTCTTTCTTTTAAAACCGCTATCTATCTACCTATCTATCTAGAACATCCTCCGCGCCGTCGCGGGCGGGTGCGAAGCGCATCCTGCCGCGTCATCTTTTAGAATTAATACAATATTCATTTCTTGTTATTTGTTATTTATACATCAAGTAGTCGTCGACTGTCTGCGTCGTTAGCTTAAAATTATTGTAACATACGATTAGAAGTTAGACCCTTGCTTATAAGTGGAGCCAAAGTGACGACGAGTCGAATCTAGGATCGGAAAGTACTCGCTACGACGATTGTTAGAAAAAAACTCCGCCCGGCGTGCAAACAACGGGCTCGTCCTGGCGCACGATCTAATCGCACCTAGTCGCTAATTATTTCGCGTGCGCGCGGACGGCCGCCCGGTAAAACGCAGGTAGTAAATAATTTGATCGTGTCCGGTCGCAATCGCAATTAAAAACATTCGAAACTCTCTCGTTAACTTAATTAATACCGACGTGTGTGTGTGTATGTGTGTGTGCTTTCGTGTCGAGTTCGAACAATTTTTCTACTCTACTTGCTTCGTTCACTTCACTTCGCTACCCCGACATGACTACGGAACGCGTCCACCATTCGAATGAGATGACTAGTAAAGACCGAGCTGGAAGATTGCAACAACCTGATCAAAATCCGCGCGCGCGAAGAAAGAGAGAAGCGAAACGCGAACGTCCACTCTCCTACGGCGTCATCGCTACACATTTGCTAAGTAATTAAATTCTAGTATTCGTAGGCACTTTGTATGGATCTACAAAGGTGTCGGTTCTGTGTCGACTGTGCGGTGCAAGAATCGAAACTCCGATCAGGGACCATCCTCTCTCTCCCTCTCTACCCACTGCCTCGAATCTCGTCAAGCTTGATAAAAATCTCAGTCAATGTACACCTAAATAAAATTGCCGCGCCTCGCAAACCTAGTATTGCACAATCGTCAAACAATCGTCTCGTAATTTAATAATATATAAAAATCAATACTATCAACACATCGTTTAAACTCAACAAACGGCAATGCCACCCTCTCCTCCTCCGCAGCCGAAATGTTCAGGCGCGCCCGTTACCGCTTCCGTCATAGTTCTTTTTATATATAAAAAATAATTTGATAAGCACCTAGGGTTTACGAATTCATGGCAACTCACATTAATAAATCTGCGAACACACAAAAACACCAAGGGAGGGCGATTAATTAGGGCGTGGCCCGTCCGTCCGCATGCGCTGAGTACTCACCACTTTGTTGGTTGTTGCGCTGCCACGAATTGTTTGAATTTAAAGTGTCGTCGGTGCTTAGTGTATCGACATTTACAGTATTTGCGTTCTTAAGGGTCTCGACAGGGATGCTAAAAGTAGGTAAGCCACATTAACGTTAATTGCGGTCATGAACACACACTGGTGCGTGGTGGTATTTACATATTGTCGACGGTCTCGATCTCCTTGCCGTTCTTGTGTCCGTTCTCGGAGTGCTCCGAGTTGGAGCCGTTCACCTTCTCGGCGTGCTCAGAGTTCTCCTCAGTCTAGCAACAACAACAACAAGAACAATCGATTACAAATCCGGCCGGCACGCACGCGCACAGAGAGCGCAAGCTGAGAGGGGCGGGGGGCGGGGCGTGGGGCGTGGCATGAGATGAGATGGGGGCGAGCGTGATGTTTGGAGAGAAGCGAAAGCATAACAAGACAGCACCAGGTTGGTAAGTAACAAATGGATTTATTGATGTGCACAAAATGCGAGATAAATAAATACAAAAATTATATGTTCTATATAAATCGTAACACACACGCAGGTGGCGCCTAGAAGCTATGATCCTCTATGAACAATATATATATTTATATGTGAGGCTGTGATGCAAGCGAGACGAATATTTTGGGTTTTGTCATGAGTTTTGTGTGCGAACGAGGGCGGAGCTGTTAAGAAACGTTCGTTACCTGTTGCGGCGCGTTGTTCTTGCCTCGCGTGCGCAGCATGATCGCCTCGACGCGCTTGCGACGCGCCTCGCGCTCCTTCTCCTCGTGCTTGAGCCGCTCGGCGAGCTCGGCCTTCTGGCGTTCGGCCTCCTCGCGCGCCTTGCGCTCGGCCTCCTCTTTGAGAAGCTTCTGGCGGTTCTCCTCCTCGCGTCGGAGGCGCTCTTCTTCTTCGCGTCTTTGCGTCTCGCGGATCGCCTAAAATTCGACGACAATTAATATTAACGAATTGTTGGGGGGAGGGGTAACTTGGTAGTGGGGCGTGGCTCACCTCCTCTAACCGTTCCTGTTCGGCAGCGCGCATTTGCTCGATGAGGAGCCGCTGCTGCTCCTCCTCGCGCTGCTGCCGCTCCATCTCCAGACGGTTCTCCTCCTCGATGCGCAGCCGCTCCATCTCCGCCTGCCGCTCGGCTTCCTCGCGAGCTAAACGTCTCCTTTCGGCCAAAGCAGCTTTAGCTTCCTCCTCGGTGGTGATGCGCACCTTGATCATCGACGCCGTCATGTCGACGACCTCCGGTTGCTCCCCGTCCGTCGCCGCGGGTTCGCTCGCGGCGGCTTCGACCTTTTCGCTCGCCGGAGCGGCGATGGGGGCAGCGGCGGCGGCGGCGACAGGCGGAGCGGGCGCCGCGGGTTTCACCTCCAGAACGGGAGCCACGACGGGCTCGGTTGGCTCCAGATCGATTAATAAACTAAAAGCACATCTCATTAGTCGCGCGTTCAACATGGCCGATAACATTGGAGTGGGGAGAGGAAAACTTACTCAGCTGAAGGTTTCTCTTCCTTCTGCTCCTGCGCCGGTTTACTCTCCTCGACCTTCAGCTCGGATTCAGCTTGTTGGGTCTGTGGTTCGATTGGTTTCGTACCCGCGATAGTGACGTCTTCGTTCTGGGCGGCGGCGACTGTGGGCGGGGCTTGCGTCGTGGGCGAGGCCACGCTCTTGGGCGTGCCCTCCGTGGGCGACGCGAGCGGCTTCTTCTTGAGTTTGTCCTGCGATTTGACTAAGCTAGATTTCCTTGACTTAGGTAATGGAGGTTTCGTGGTCTTGTCGTCGGCGGCCCCCTTGACCGGCGTCGTCGTGACGCCCGTGACGGCGATGCTCGCGGGGCGCGGGCGGCGCGGCGCTGCGATGGGCCGCACGCGCATATTTACAGAACTCGCGACGCTGGTGGTGCTCTGCTGGCTGAGGGCGCTGCTCGGCCGGGAAGATGCTAGAAACACACACACCCAAAGCAAACGTTAGAACGTGGCAGACGAACAAGGGCGCGATGGCAGTGATGGCGTTGCGATGCGAAATGGGAAATCAAAACAAAAAACGGTCGCAAAGTAGAGAGATTGACGTATGAGAAAAAAATAGAAGCGATTTGTTAATAACTGTGATTAATGAGTTACGATCGCATGTAGTTGAGAGAGAGAGAGAGAGACGAAAACCTCACACCGGCAGCAAGATGTAAGAGATATTAGGGAGGGGCAAAGAAAACGGGAGTGTCCAAAGTAGGATCTCGTTCGAACCCCGCACCTGTAGTGCAAACAGACCGACTCATCGGCTGGTTAATCACACAGTTCCGCTCGGAAGTTTTAGTCTAGTCCAATCGCCGCGTGGCGGAGGCGGAGCTCCAGTGTGTGGCTCTGAAACTTGCGCCCTTACGCTAGAAGTACCTTCACCGCAGCAGCAGTTAGATTGGTTACACCGCCCCATTAGCTCCGCCGTGCGCGTGTGCAACGTGTGTCAGTGTGTACGCTCGTACCTTCGTTCAGGCCGCCGCCCGAGTTGGCGGCGGCGAGCCGCTGTTGGCGCAGCTGGGTGGCGCGCGTGGCGCGCGGGGGCGGCACCGGGCCGGCCCCGCCCACCGACAGCTGATGCATGCTGCGACTGTCGGCCTTGCGCAGCGGCCGCTGCAGCGCTCCGAGGGCGTGCCGGGCCACGGCCAGATGGCTCATGCTCCGGCTGACGGCCGCGTGCTGGGGTTGGGAGTGGTGGTGGTGGTGGAGGGGGCGCGGCGCGGCCAGCTCCGACACGGGCGGCAGCTGGTCGCGCGGCTTGCGCGGCTTCGCCAGCTGATCTAAGCGCGACATCGAGTAAGCCCTACCTGGTGAGCGCGCGAACGCCTTCTGGCGTCCGGCGCCGCCTGCCGCGGACGGATCTTTCGTCGGAATGGTCGGCATCAGATCGGTGCGGCGTCGCCCCACGTACCCGCTGACGCATCCGGCCGGCGTCGTTGGCGGCGTACCTGGCGGAAAACAACCGAAAATGCCCAAATCAACAAACTACGTTAACTAAAAAGTGAACAAATCATAGACGCGTCTCGCGTGACTCCCCAAAACGTACATAAGCATGCATAGCATTCACCGGCATTCCCAAAACGTCTTGGCCCCCACCACATAACCTCGTTTCACGGCCGCCATTGGCGAGATTATGCGCGTGGGGGCACAACGCAGCTACACAACTAGCTATCAGCTTTTGCGCTGTTCGCAACAATCTAAAACGACAACAAATGGCGGCGCAGCAGGAACGAAAATACAACAAAGTTAACAAGAAGCGACCACAGATTAGCAAGCAATCGTGACAATCGTGATGCGTCGCGCTCGTCGCCGACAGTAAATGCTAACACACGAAGACGCCATGACAAGAAACAATCGCGCCCCGCCTTCGACAACAAAATGGCGGCGCGCCGAGCTACGAACGGAAAATAAACGAACATCGACACTGCGCGTTGGTCGGTTGCTCCAACGGCAGACAGACTCAAGAGAGAGAGATAGAGCACAAGAGAATAAAATACAGAAACAGAGAGAGAGACAGATGAGTATGCAATACCAAAATGAGCCGAAGAACTGCGCGTCAAGAGATTCGTGCCGGGCGTGGTCTGTCCGCTGCAGCCGAAAATTTCATACATAGACGAAGTCATTCGCAGCTCATCTGAAATACAACAACACCGAAAACCTGCTAGACATCGGTCGCACTCAACGGGCGGTGTGGGCGCAGATGGAGCGAGCGAGTGATGACTGCCAACTGAACTGAACCGCAAAACAGGCGGGGACAAATCAAAAATCAAAAACGAAACGAAACGTCCGATCGAACCTGCACGGAGGTCGACACGACCGCCTCGACGGGGGGAGGGCGTTACGCATGCATCGATTAAAGTCAGGGGCGTGTGAGCAGATATAGGAGGCGCGTCTCGATCTTACCTTCGCCCGAACGTTCCAGCCCACCGGCGGACGTGGCGCGCTTCTTGCTCCCGCCGTCGAGCTCGCGCTCGGACTGGCGCCGCGTGAGCGGCGCGCACGCCCCGCTGGGCGCGCCCGCCGGCACGCTGCACGTGATGTTCTGCGTGGAGGTGGCGCGTCGATGGCCCCAGAACGAGCCGGCCTCCGGGGCGGGGTCGAGCATGCGCGGCGTCGACGAGCCGAAGGCGAACACCAGCGAGTGGCGGTCGTGCCGCTTGCGCTTCTCGATGCGCGCCTCGCGCTCCTGGTTCCGCCTCAGGATGGCGTCCAGCCTGTCGCGCTCCGCCTCGTTGATGGCGCGCTTGCGCTCCTCGACCTGCTGCCTGCGCGAGTCCTCGCGCAGCCTCAGCTCCTCGAAGCGCTGCTTCCGCTCGGCCTCCTTCTGCTCCTTGTACCGCTGCGCCGCCAGCGCTTGCGCTTTGATCTCCTCGAGTTTCTTTTGTCGTTCTTCATTTTGGCGCTCCTTCAGATTCCTCAGTCGCACCTCGCGGTCTTCTAAAACGTCAAAAGGCATCAATCAGTAAAGCGTTCTCGGATTCGCGAAAATCACCCGAAAATCCCAACCCAAAACAAGCAACAATCAATCATTTTTAGTCACGCGTTATTTAGTCAGGAGGAAAAAACACTCTCAACACAAGTTATCATCCATGACTGTTATCGATCGTTATCACAAACATCCGGCAACGATGCAACAGGGCACAGCGCAAAATGGCGGCGAGCGTGCAAGCGGGGCACGTCGGCAACGGCGTGCGCCAGCCAGTGTGTGTTTACCTTCGTCGGGGGCGGGCGGGTCAGGCCCCACGTACGCGAACCAATGCATTGTGCCACCTGAAAGGTTTTCGATTCGTTCGGAAAGAAATCGCCGAGGTTAAAATCGTGAGAAATAACAGAACGGAGGGACGCCATTTCGGACGCCATCTTCGGTCGCAAAAAAAAAATTAACGAAACAAGTAAACTGAACGAAAGACGTTGACTGTACAAAGGATTGGAAAATAATTAACGACTAACTAAAACTAAAACTAACGAAATAAAAGTAAATAAAAATGAAATACCCTCGATGCTGTTACGTTCGACTTCAACGGCTCGATACGCACCTCTAGCGGCCGATGATGGACGGGACCCAGCTGCAACAAGAGAACACACAACGTTAGCGCGCTGCGAGGCTGCGTCTTAGGCTAGGACGACTTCCGGGCGTCGACGTAACGAACAATTACCGGCGATCAGGCCGGCGAAATGCACCGCGAGCGCGGACGCGGTGAACATGCAAAGAGCAGAGCAGCGTCGATGATGATTGAAAGACGCGCGCGCAGGTACGAGAGGACCAGCGGTGCGTTTCTTCTTCGACCCGCGACTAGTCGCTCGCCGCGAACGGAGAAATTCAGCAGGCGACGAGCGCGCCGCAGAAGGAAGCTATTTTTAGTCGGGTTATAAATAAATCCGGGCAATGCATTTCGTCCGAGCGTGAATTTAATGAATTTCCTCTTTACACGCGCGCCCGCTTCTGGCTACAGAAATCTAATAAAAATCAACGCCGCGAGCTGCGTAATAATAACAATTGGGTTGCTTCCTGAAAGGCGGGAGTTCGGGGGGAAAGTTTGAAGCTGTCACGACTCGCGGGAAAGTCAAGGTTGCGCTCAAGTTTCGACTCGTGGGTGGCGGAACATCGTAAGATAAAATCGTGACGCCGACAATGCGCTTAATAATACACAGCCGAAATGTCATCAAACAATCGAGACGGACGGTTTACGCCACAATATATGGGCGCGAAGATAATTGTTGCGATTGTTAGTCTCCGAGAGTTTCGTTCGGAACAACGGTGCGCCGCAGGTCGGCTCGCAACGAGTCTTCCATACCGAATCAAGTAACTGTTGTCGGCCGGCTTACGAAACCTACGCATTCCAATGACGACCTTGACGCGCCGTAGACGTAAACGTAATGCATCTCGAAGCACGATTAGAGATTATGGATGATGGTTTATGGTTTGTCCATAAAAATTTATCGTCTAGTTTTTTTTTTCGAAAGTGAAATAATTGCAGATAATTGTGAATGTTTACATCGAATATGCCCGACATGCTTCGGGTCATTTCGACTCCACGAGATGATACGAGCTAGTCGAAATCCCACCTCGAAAGTACTTTCGCATCTAGGTGCGAATGGTCTCATTCACTCTGATATAAATTACATTTTGGTGATGAGTATGGCGCTCAATCCACCTAAAATCTAAAAATGTCCGACCGATGCGGATATCCAATGAGTAATGAGCAATTCCTTCCAATCTTTGATGATATCACCGCTCCCCACCTCGATCGTCCGACACTGAAAATCGAGAGATTTCCAAGCTAGTTGGAACGCACTTGACTCTCGGTTTCATGCAAATGCTTCAATCTGAATCGCAGCGCGGCAATGCGGAGAACGTTCCGATGCCGGCGCGGGCTATCAGCGATGGCAAAAGGGCCATTAAAATTCCTGAGTAGAAACCGCGGAAAACGCGCCGCGGCGAAAAAAAACGATGCGCAATTAGCGATTTCGATTTGTCAGCGGCGCGAGCACGCGGACAATCAGCGCGCGCGCCTTTATTGCGGCGTTCGCGCGTGCTGATTTCTAATTATTGGCCGGCGCAAGCGCGGTAGTCGCGCGCGAAGTGGGCGCGATGCGAGCATGCGCGACTTAATCGATAATCTGCGCCCATCTAATTCCATTAGGAATTCATTTCGTTCGAAATTTTCGATTTGTTTGTCGAGTTTCGATCAGTATTCAATCAACTTTTATAAAATGACTTTTAAAAAGCAAAGCAATTCGAGCTTAGACACTCTTAATTTAAAATTCGGTCGAATGCTTTGACCGACAACCCATGACAAAATTAGCAAGCATGGTCAACGTGTTAACGTGACTTAAGACTTTGATAAATTGATTAAAATCAAATCGTGTCGATCAAAACTGGACCATTGTCCTCTTCGCTGCATTTATTAAATTCCTTCGTTTCATAGCATCCGCGCGGTTCGCCGCCGGCAAGGCTAGGCAGCGCGCATCATAAAAAAACCGCGCTAAAATAGAAATGCAAAAAGCACACGTAATGAACCGAAGTCGGAGTCACGACGCGAAGGTCGTCGCGGCGGAGGATCGTGACAATTGCCATCGACTGTTCGATTGCGGAGCTCTCGCTGTTGTGCAAAAATGCGCGCATTCCTAGGCAAGCGCGGCAACGCCGAGTCATACTTAAGTCGTAATTTGCGAAACGCTCGGCCGACACGACGACAATTAGTCATGCGACGCTCCGAAACCGATTTATAAAACAAACATTTATGCTCTACATAGATCATATCACTGCCACCGTATCGCGCACAGTCGATTCGAGCTTAACGGGTTCGAGTCTCGAAGATAACTGCGAGCAGGAAAGCCGCAAGTGTGCGCCTGACGAACATTCGAAATAACAATTTCCGAGGAATGTCCGTCGGCATTCGAAGCGCGAAGATTGGCCGAGGGGGCCTAGCGCAAGTGCACTTTTTCGATCGTCTTAAGTACTCGCGCCGCCGCGGTAAGTGGCGAGCGGCGAGCCGATGGAAAATCAAATTTTATCGCCGTAAACCACATCGCGCCGGACGCTCACGGTTGGACGCGCGATGAGCCGCGACGATAACCCCGACCGACGCGCCGGCGAGAGGCTAACTTAACGTAAGCCATCCGCTTAGCTTCAACTTTGGGCGATCGAGATCAAGATTAGCAGCGAGTCGTCTTACACAGGTGATCGTGAATCAGCGCCATCTACAAATGCTACAGATAGCGCTTAATCTAGCAGTAACCGATTGTGACTCCCTCGAATCACAATCAGTCAACATGGAAATTCCTAGGACTTTAATTCCCAACGCTCCCAGAAAGTGTAAGTGACTCAAAGTCAAGTTAAGTAGGAGTGCGGAATCTCAGCGCCACCTACGACAACATCCACCTACCTTGAGGTTTGACTTTGAATCGAACTAAATACCTCTTGCTATCAGAATTACAATCAAACTATCGCCTCACCTAGTCCCTCCCCTCTCCCCTGCGTCAACTCCTTCAACTTCCTCCTGTCCTGGTGCAAACTGACGTTCTCCCTGGGCAGGGATAAAATCAGCACGTCCCTCAAGTGCGCCAGCTCCCAACTGGGTATGCCATGACGCAACGCGTCGGAGCCCATCATTATCCAACACTTTTCGGTTAAGTCACATAGTTTTACGCAACCCAGCGCCGCCGCCGCTACTGGAATTAACCGTCCGCCATGTCAGTCGATCGGCGACTGCTCGCAACGGTCACGCACGCGCCGTCGGACCGCAAGCGATTTTGCATTCGCGCCCGATAAACGCGACGACAAACAGAGCTCGTAATATTTCGCACCAGTTACTTAAGTCACGCGTTCGAAATAAGGACCGTCGAAGTCGCTCGAAAACTAAAGCGACACTCTCGCATCCGCTCGATCCGACTTGTTGCGACTAGACATGAATCAGCGCCGTTCGATGCCGGGGCAATTTGCAAGTGTAATGCTTAAAGTTTTCCGCGCGGAATGCGCACCTTACTCGGCTCGCACTGATAATTTGCCGTGGGTTAGAAGCGACGCGACTTAAGCGACCGTGGCGAGCACGCGCGCGCGCGCCAATGAGGCGTCGCCAGACAACGACATCTATTGTCCTCGACGACGAATCGAACGATTTTTCCGCTCGCGTCACTCGACGCGCGTTCGGAGCGTAAGGACGATAGCTGGCGAGTAACTAACGCATGCGCGCCGCGATTAGACGCGACGCAAGCGCATATAGAGCGCTCCTCGCCCCTCGACGGCGCGCCGATAAGATAAGCCGCGCGTCTGTGTGCCTACAGCGGTTAAGATCGGAGGAACGACAACTTGTTTTGTGCGCACAAAACGAACGCGTCGATTTCGCTCGCCAAAAAAAAAAATTAATTACGAAAAGCTATTAGTCACCGACAGGCAGAGAGCGGAGATTTCTCATGAGTCTGGCGGCCGTTTCGTCGATTAATATAGGCGCGCAAATGCGCGCTTTGGCAATCTATGACTACGAATGCAGTTGTCAATCGTTCGTCTCGTCTTCGACTTTCATTTCGTCGCAAAACAATCGCGGCCAGCGATTAATTTGCGTCGAAAGTGGCTAGAGACAATGACGACGATAAAATAATCAATAACGCTTTGTTCAAGGGTCAGACAATTAAAAGACAACACGAAGAAATGTGAAAATAAATTAAGATTCGTAATTTGTTCACAAAATAAATGTTTTATTCGTCAATCTCGCATAAATTATAAATTAAGAAATCTCTATCTCGCTCTTTCGTATGAACCTACGAAATTGTTGATTTTATTAAGGTAATCATATAAACATTTCAAAAATTTGTTATTTTTTATTTGGTTTAATTTACAAAATGCAAGTATTTCGGGACAGTGACAATGAATGGGTTAATATATTGATCCCAACATCAGGAACCAGATATTTTACATTGAACACATGTGTTAATACTAACAGCCGCAATCAATGTGTTAACTGTAATGTCCAAACTACGAATTTTTAGCAACAAAATAAAAAATGCGTGAAAGTACCAAAAACTCTCCAAAATTTCTACTTATTTTGGCTTCCAACAGTCAAGTCATAAAATCTATCATTTCTCGCCTCCGCCGACAATGAATGGGTTAACATATTGATTCCAAAAGCCAGGAACGAAATATTCCTCATTCAACACCTGCGACCTTGTCTATACAAAACCATCCAAAAATTTCTCGAACAAAATCATGCAGCACAGCACTTTAACGCCCTTCATCTCGATATATTAACCTCGCAAGTCCCTAAATAACCTCACAATTAGCATTGAAACTCTCCGCTGCCTTACAATTCCAAATTCGCGTCGCGACACTTTCCCACCACGACGCCTGCCATATTTGGACGCGTCGCCAATGCCGCAAAACTCGCAACCCTAATAGAGTTAGAAACGTCGTTCGGGAAACGCCGCGCGGCGTTAGGAAAACATCGAGACGTTCCGCCAAATTACTAATTAACACGGCGGCACGTTCGCGCTCGCAACTGCGAAAGCCATTCCGTTTCGAACGCGAGCACGACACATGTACTGATTACATGCGTACATATTATTAAGGACGAGACTCTCAATGCACCGGTCGCGCGCCGCCTGCTCTTTTATTATGCGTTTTGAAGTCGATGCGAATTGTAAACGCATCCGTGGCTAAGCGCGAGTAGGAACTAAGCCGACTAATTGTAAGTCAAGCGCGCTTAGTTTTACGCGCGCCAGAGATCCTTATAAAGAGCGTCGTCATATTAAGGATTCGGAAAAGTGCGGCAATTACACGAGATGTCGCATCGACGTCGACGAGCGCTGGGGCGGAGAAGAATCGCCGCAAATGATGCATCCGAGACAGAACATTCCGATAGGAGGCGGTGCTAAAAAGCGACATTGCATAATGCGATGTGTGCCGCGCGCAGAACGGCACCTTGCGCGTCCATTACAGCATTACAGAGCGTATTGTGCTGTTGACCCGGTTAAATTAGATTTCGTTTCGGTTATTACGGGGCGGTTTATCGATTGACCTACAGCCAGAGCTACGGCTAGACTAGAATCGAACAGAACGGACGAAGCGTATGTGCTTCACAATATATTGGTTAGATACGTACACATTTTTCGCACGTGTTAACGTGCGAATGCGCAAAAATTTATAACGGCAGTTCGAGTATTTACCTCCTGGTAATACTGCGTATTTATTTTCATTTTTATATGTGCAGGGTTTGACCCAATTTTGGTAATAACCCATTCTTTACCACTGTCCTCATTTGAGGCCGGAAAAACACGAATATTATCAATTTTAATTTACGTTTTTGGAGCATTTATAAGTGGAAATTTTGCATTTTCTTCGTGGAAATCGAATCCACAATTATTCCTTTACATAAACATAACTTTTCTAGTACAGAAAACTTTAAATATCAAGAGTCATTAACAATAATTGGAGGAAAACCCAAGATTACGGCTAAATTCATTCGGGATATGGTTGAATCGACCGAATATTTTTATCGCGAGGAAAATTTTTATTCACTGGTTATTATATTCTATTTTAATCAAAGAAATACATTTGTTCGATGAACTGTTCAAGAGTTATTAGCAATTATCGAGCGACTCGTTTAAAAATCGCTACGATTCAGCGTAATTTTGTTTTAATTTGAATTTTAATGTTTACGCGTACAGTTTCAACCCAATTCCATTTAAAATACTGCCGAAAAAGCACTCGCGCATTTCAACCACGCCGCGCCGAAATTGTTCGCGAATCGCGCGAATTAGTAACCATTTCAATTCAACTCGCAAACTCGCCCATCTTCGATTCAAACGCGAAAATTCGCACGGCACCGCACAAAACGGCGCGTTTCGTTCATTTCTGTTCAATTTAATTACGTTTAATTTATTTCAGTGTGCGCCCGTGCCCAACCTACATAGTCTCCGATGAAAAGATGTACAACGCTAAATTTGCAAACGCCAAATAGGTGAAAAAACAAATAAATAAAAAGCGCACAATAGGTACAAAGAGGATTTCGGTTACGGATCAATGTTCCGACTAGAATCGGGTCAATTAATTAACGCAAAACTTTGTGCAAACGTTTGCATCGACTCGAAACGTTGTGTTAATGTCTATCTTCGGATTGTCGTCAATGTTTATAACGCGAGAAGAATTAAATTATGCGCTGTTGTTTCGTCACGTTCGAGCATGAACAACCGTGGAATTCTTCGCTCCTTCGGGCGAAGAGTTAAGTAATGAGCGCCGAGGCTGAGTCGGACGCATGCGCCGGTGCAAGTCTGGCTTTAGGCTAAAAAGCGATGATGTGGCGTAATCTCGATAATAGAATAGATAGTTTGCGTCTGACTGCCGAGTAATTAGAAAGGCGTCGCGCATGTTTACACTCGACGTACGATGTTACGAAGCACAAAAAAAAAATTATTAATTTACTCGCAATCAGGATCAATCAATGAAATAACATTTAAGACGCAAGATTAAGCGATACCACCACCGCCAATAACTATTAAGGCGCTGCACACTTTGGGTAGACTAGCCAAGTCTGGCCAAGTCTGAGATGTCAACTTATTTTCGGGTCCCAGAAAATACTACCTGAATCTGAAGATCGCGCATTATCATGCGCGACTGTGAAGCCGGGACTGAATAAGTTATAAGCTATGGCAATTTCAGCGTTCAACATTTCGAAAAGTTGCAGTACGATCTGCGATAAATTTAGGGTTTTTCGGTCTGACCGGAATACTATTAAAAATGATTTACGAGTTAGGCCGGGTAGCCTAGCCTAGTGTACCCAAAGTGTGCACACGGTTAGAAATCGCTGCGGCACCTTCATAGATGGCGCTGCGAATAGAAACGATGCGACTTCGCGCAGCGTCGGAGCGGCGAAGACGCGGCCCGAATTCGAGGCGGCCCTCTGGTTTTCGTCGGTCGCCGTAAATTTTACTTCTGTCGCCGTTGCGCCGCCGGCCGTCGCGCGCGCGCGGTTCTCGCGCCCAAATTTGGCGGTGCCGGCTTTTCCCTTTCGGCGCGGCGGCGCGCTTTCGGAAGTCGGCGAGCGGCATTAATAAGCGAGACGCGGCGAGCGGACACAATCGCGCATCAAACCGACGACGGGCCGGATAATTTATTTTGAATAATGCGAAACGCCGGAGACGGATCGCGCGCCACACGCGAAGGGAAAGGTCGGGTCACATTTCACTTTTTTTTTTCTTTCGTTTTTGATTTCGGCGAGCGTGAAAAATCGCGCGCGCGCGCGGGAAATGCTTTCTTCGATCGCGCCGATATGTCAACGTCGCGACGCCGCCCGGGGCGTCGGCTTCGCGGACGAGTATATTACGCGTCGCGCGAACGATATTATTTATTCATCTCGCCGCCGGTGGGAAGCCGCGCGCATTGTCTTCGCGTCGCGAGTTTCCCTTTTGTCTCGGGGTGATGCTGCGGACGATAAGAGCGCGCGCGCGCGCGGATTGCGTGTTCGATGAGGCGCACTTGTGTCGCTCGATCGGGTCGTTACGCACGCACGCGAAATTTGCATCTCTCGGCCGGCACCTCTTGCGCAATCGCGCATGTAATACTTGCGCGAAATATTATTTAATACGCTTTTCTCAATGAAAAGAAAAAAACGAAGCGAAATGATTTCTCGTTATTTCGCAAAAATGCGAATGTCGATTTTGGTCAAATTCGCGTCTTGGGGTCTTCCTACTGTTATGCCCCTCACTCCACCACCACTACTATCATCTTTGTAATTATTATTAATTTTTATTCAGGCTTCACCAATCTTAGTTTGTCGATGGCTAATGCCAATAGTTTTATTATATTTATTTAAGATTCTAACGACCTCCAACTTTTAGGGACGAACCCACATCTTATTGCACAATTTTATCGCGATTATGTTATAGCCCTACGGCCACCCACTGTGGGATTGGACCTACATCCGCTAAAACTCTACCACATGTTATCTTCGAAGCTTTTCCATTCCTCAAATGATCTGTATTTAAACCCAATTTTTAGTTTGTAATAAACAGTCGTCTCCAGATTGCCAAACTTTACGAACCTCATTCCCTGGCCATCACACTACCATGGCAGATCGCGTTTGTGGGTGTCGGGAGCGGAGGGAGGAAAAGTTTTCGGTTATAGTGAACAACTCCTGCTGGTCTTCTGTATTTTGGCATTGATATTATTCGATACGAATACTTTTCTCAATGAAATAACGCCTTTCGATGATGATGATGATGATGACTTTGAAACCATGTTTTTCCATAATTTTGAGGTTAGCGTCCGAAGCGTGCGTCCATCTTGACATTTTAACCGAAACATGATTTATGGACGTCTCGGAATAAAAATGTTTCGATTCGATTTGGTGCAATTAACCTTAGCAATTGCATAATTTCACATAATTTCGCGCGCTTTATGAGCTCGCCGCTCGCGAACGCAAGAATGCACGCGTCAAATCGTCTTCGCCGAAGGTCCCGCGCATGCGCGCGCAGATTAATCCATCTCTGCGCGCGATTGCAGGAATGCTGGGATTTCGTCAGAAACGTCGCGCGAAATAAGTGAAACCGAAACGCAGAATTCAGTTCGGGCGACGCGGCTCCGCAAATGTCAACGCACGCTCCAAATCTTCAGACGACTTAAGCATCGTTCGCATGTTTACTCCTCGGAGTTTCTATTTTCGGGCCTCTGCGTTCGACCATTATTAATTAAACAAACAAAAAAATCAGGCAAAGCGCAATGATGCAATCCGAAAAGTGCTCGAGCAAAGTGCGCGATATTAAGACGCGCTCGTTCTTAAATTAAGCACTCGTTCGTCGCTTGTAAACGTTTTGTTGTTAACGTCGTTGTCGTCGCCCGCCCACGTCCGCGCGGCGCGTTTCTCCCGGTGCGGCGTGTAATTAAAACCTAAACGGTCGGCTTCGATCGTCGCCGAGAATCGGCCGCGTTGTACTAACAACGAGCGTCTCGGAGAATTTCTAATTGCGCGCCTGTTCCTCGTTCAGGCGGCGCGCGCTTGAGACGCGCGCGCGTGCGCAAACAAGCGAGGAGGAAACGCGAGCGCTAATCGACGCGCGCTCGGACGAAAGGGAAAGCGCTTTGTCTCGAGCGTCGCGTTCGATCTGCAGTTTGCGCGAATGATAATCGTTATCGTCGTTGAAACGAAATTGATTTTTCGCACGTTTCGCGCGCAGGAAACACAAAGAGAACAGGCGCGAAGTGTTATGTCTTCGTCGATTTTACGAGCCGACTTGTTGTATAACGCGATGGACTCGAGTCACTTGTTCGGTACGATTAATGAACTTTTGATTGTCGCCTTCGATGAATCGGTGGTTTGCATTCGATGGTGCCGATTGTGCGCGAACAATACGCGAAGCTGCGAGTTTGACACTATTCGCCTTTTTCGAGCGGAGCGCCCGCTCGTTTCCCGATTAAATAATCGCGACTGGTTTTCTTCTCGCGACTCGCACGATTGAATGAAAAATCTAGTTTTTTGCGTTCGACTTAAGTCGATCGTGCGCGCGCGCTGCTCCTCGACGCGATGTGTTCGTTTTTTTTTTCACTCGCGTCGCGTATCTCGTTCTTCGGGCGGCGCGAGTCCGGCCATCTGCGCGCGGCGATCACTTTCGATTTCTTTTCAATTACATATTAATGAGAGCGCGCATCGGTTCGCGGTTAATCCCACGTCCGAGTGTGTGGCTGCCGGTCGATTCGCCCGGCGAGCGGTGAAAAAAAGTCGTTACGCACTGCTCGCGACTAGATGAAGGTGGCGTTTTGGGCAGCCCGATCGGGCGCCGCCGCCGCCGCCGTCGCGTCGCGCGTAAAAAGTCGGCGCAGACGCGACGGCGCCGTTTCGTAACAGGTTGTCGCCGGAGGTGCGCGAGAAGCGCGCGCGAAGGTGAGCGAAGAAGACGCGTCCAGGCCTTTCACTTTCGGCGGCATTAACGAAAAACGCGCGCGCCGCGGCTGAAAAATTCGACTCGAGCGAACGAGGCTGACGAGAGCGCCAACGTTTATGCAGTGCGCGACCGAACGCGAATAGTGTCACGCTTGCTTGATTAGTTTGGCACTCTGACACCTACGGCCACTTCGTGGCGGAATTCTAAGTGGTGTACTTTTGGTTCGCGAAGCGAAGTGAGGTTGCGCTGCGCGGCGAATGTCTAGGATGACTCTTGAAAACGCGCCGATAATTCGCTTCGATCGCTGCGGGCTCAAGACATACGTTAACTCGCTCTCGACGTTGCGTTTCGATTGCGTTTCGACGAAATTAAATATTAACGTTATTGATAATTTGCTCGTAGCGCTTAATGTGCTTTTCTTTCGGAGGCGAGACGCGCGCGGCGCGGCGAGTCGCGAAATTCCGCGCTGACCCCGATTCGGGCCGCGCGAATGGAAACTCGCCGGCGCGCTGGCGACGAGCGAAAACTAACGAAACGCGCGGCGGCGAATTTTTCGCGACCGGTTCCCAGCGCGGCGGGAAATCGAGCGCGCCGGAAAAAGTCAAGAGTTTAAGGGAGCGGAGAAAGGGAAGTGAACGTATCTGGGGCGCGTGTCGACATCGCACCATCTTTCTTGACGTCTTGACATTAAGCGGCGGATAATTTATAATTAAAAGGCAATCAAAGTCAAATTAGGATTATCCGTTTCTTTTTTTCTGGATATTCTGCTTCTGCTGAAAATCTGAAGGTTTCGCTCGACAATCGACGACGATCTGCTCAACGCGCCGCGAGATCTTAAAATTCTGTCCAATCGCAAGGAATGTAATCGAAACCTTTTTTTTTGGCTGTTTTCGTTCGAGTTTTGCGCGTCGTGCTAAATTATTTCGTTTTTAAGGTCGCTCGTTACAAATTTTTTGAATACGAGCGCTCCCAAGGAAATACCTACGCATTAATCTAATTGTTTTCTTCAAAACGAACCGCACGATTTGTTATTGAACTCGTTCGAGTCGAACAATTCATAGCGCGAACGAAAACAATGCAAATGCAGTCGGAGATGCTGGAAAAAATTATAGGCTATCGCCGCGTTACACAATTATTACGACTATCCGATATCGGTTTATTAGACGCGTGTAATTAGGAAGCGGATAACCTCAACACTATTCCGTCGCTCGGCCGTTTTTGCCTCATTGTTTCGCATTGTTTCGTTCGCATTGTCCGCTTGTTCTCGTTCTCGTTCTCGGCTTCTCCGCTTCGCCGCTGTGATATTCATTATTTTTACAAGCGAAAACACGGCGTCGTCTTGTCTCCCGCCAAAACGCTCGAACCGCATCTCGGCCGGCTTCGTCGAGAACGATCGAGAGCGCGTTGGAAGCTGCGGTCGAGCGCCGATTCTAATTCCGCCGATTGTTTACTCCGCGAATGTTTACTGCCGGAGCGCGCGGAAATTTCGAGCGAACGAAATGGCGTTTGATCTCGCGCAGTTTTCGGCGTTGAATATGTAAAAGTCGTAGGATCTTGACCTTCCGACGACTTTCGTTGTGTTCGGAAAGGAAAAAATCGTAAAAGCCGAGCGCTCGTTTTCTAGCGCCGACCGGCGAAAACTAATGCATTCGACGGTTGTGCAGTCTCGTTCGTTTATTGATTATTATTATTCATGAGCGAATTAATTATGCGCTTTTTCTGGGCGTCTTTCGGCGGCGAAGCGTTCGGCGCCGCCTCGGATGCGTCAGCCTCATAAATCGCGAAGTAAAAGTGACAAGCGCGACAAAAATTAGGAATTCGCCACCGAGCGAGTAATTTACGATGGCCTAGGAGACTCCCGGCGCGCGAGCGGCGCGAGACGTCGAGAATCGAGATCGCGACGCGCGATAAACGCGCCAGATTCGTCATTAGAGATCAGCTCGTAAATCTTGCGATTTCGTGGAATTTGAGCGATATTTTATCAAAGCGAAATCGTCTGGCAAGAAATTAATTCGATTTTTACAATTTTAACTCGATAATCGTTTGCCCCGATAAATCTGCGCAGTTTCGAGAAATCTGAAGGTTTGGTCTGTACAGTCCAAGTGTTTATCGATTTTTCCTTCGGATTTCCCTTAGGACATTTTGATCAGTTTCATGGATGAAATGAAATGTTTTAAATTGCAAATACTAAAGTTTGCGTTTCGATAATGATTGTTACAATCGAACGCGCTCGACTCGCCGAAACCTCTCTTTCACTTTTCTCCCTGACGCAATTCATAATATCCACCTGAATGCCCACCGAGCGCCCGTGTTTCGCGTGCGCTTAGACGGCAATAATCAGGTGCTTAATGCAGCTTGCCCACGCAAAGCGCACGATTTCCTCCTTTGTTTCGCCACGCTTCCAGAGGCAGATACACATCGTTGCGCAACCGAGTGGAAACCGAAAAGCGACTGCGCAGACGGGCGTCGCCTATGACAAAAAAGTAACGAAATTAAGCGTCTCGCGCGCGGCACAATTTCGCGCCTTGCACAAAAGTTATCCGAGCGCCGCAGGACAAAGCAGGAAATTGGAAATGCATGCCTTCGGGTCGCG
The DNA here is from genome assembly GCA_030557295.1 of Ecitodaemon sp. MM-2014. Taxonomy (NCBI): domain Eukaryota; kingdom Metazoa; phylum Arthropoda; class Insecta; order Coleoptera; family Staphylinidae; genus Ecitodaemon; species Ecitodaemon sp. MM-2014. The sequence continues at coordinate 36,891 of JARRAA010008534.1, forward strand.
GCGTACTGAGATAGCTCGAATGTGACTTAACCGACTCGCGATACGCTGTCGACGCATTCATTTTAAGCGTTCGGCGTGTTGTCGCAACGTCCATTCTCAATTCGACTTAATTCTAAGCCATGGCGAAGCTAGTGTGCGCCAGTGACATTTCGCCTGATTCGACGTGGAAAACACATCAAATGTCTCGTTACATAAAAGTCAACGCAATCGCTTCCTAAATACAAACATGTGTCAATTATGTTTAAAGTCGACAGAGTCGATCGACTTCGCGCTCGACTTCGTTATAACTCGGTTCTCGTGAATTTATTCGAGCAATTTCTCCGCGAATGATTTTATTAGAAATCATTAATCGTAGTCGAATTTATCTGGCGCAGAGCCGTCGACAGCCGAGGAGCGTAATCGACGCCTAACTATCGAGCAACAATACAATGCGAATTATTTTTTGCTTGTTTTTTTTTTCATTGAGCGTGCGCCGATGCCGCGTGCTCGAAAATGAGCCCACGCAGATCCGATCCGCTTTTCCGCGTCAGTGGACTCGCGAGCGATCAGATAACGCCATTGTTGCGAGCGTTCTTAATTTTCCTTTTTTATTTATGAATTATGAGATTGGAGCGAGCTTTCGGTTTGTTTCCTCGACGCATCGCCCATGTTTATATTCGTATTCGTTTGGTCTGTGCAGTTCAGAAAATAAGATTTGTTCTCGCCGATTGTCTTTGTCGATTTTTTCCTTCAGATCTGGAGGTTTGGTCTGCACAGTCCTAATAATACGATTTACTAATTGAAACTGTTGGTGTTTTCCTTCCGATTTATCGACGCGTTCCGATAAATCTGGAGGTTTGGTCTGCACAGTCCTAGTAATAAGTTTAGCTCTGTTGGTTTTTCCTTCCGATTTTCTGACACGTTCCGATAAATCTGTACAGTTCTAATCCGCATTTTCTTTATTTTTAATTTAAGCTCGTGTCGATGGCCAAAATTCGAAAACGTGCCCGCGCATTTCCTCGTCAGCACGACCGCGAGCGATCAGATAACGCGATCGTTGCGGGCGCGCTTAATTTCGCTCTTTAATTCGCGAATTGCGACGACGCTTTCGACCGATCTCTTCGGCTTTTCGCCCGTTCGTATTTGAGTTTTCACAGCTTAATAACGCGTCGCGCTATCGCCGAAAGAAAGGCGAAATGGAAGAGCGCGGAAAGAAAGGAGCACGAAGAAATCATCGTTGATAACCCGCGGTGATGAATAACGTGACCTTTCTTAATTGCGGCGAAAAATGCGCGCCGGCTGAAAAGGCTTCTGAACATGTGGTCGATTCGTCCGCGACACATGGCGCGATGTGTTTTCCCCGATGGGAAAATCGTCTTTGAAAACGATGAAATTTCATATTCGAAGGAGCGCGGCCTCGGCGCCGTCGTACGAAAGCGCAATATATCCTGCATTCACTTCCAGCCGAATCGACATTCAAACCTCGCCAGCCTCGCCGCGTTTCGTTTCTCGTCTTTCTTATTTGCCTAGCGACCGCGAACGACAAACGGCCGCGGTTGCAGCGAACAAAGTGCTCTCGCCTCGGCGCAGAGCGATAGAGATCGAACGCGCTAATCGATTCGCATTGAATTTCACTCGCTCGGTGCAGCGGTCATTGTTTGCTCACTTTTCCCATTATGCCATAACAATCACCCGCAGTATGCAAATCGCCGTCGCGTGATTAATCTGCGCAGGAGTAAAAATAGCGAGAGCCTTGAAAGGCCGTTATGATTTCAACTCCGTCGAAGCGCATTCAATTAGCGTATATCATACTGCATCATGTCGGCGGTGCGCGCGCAATATTTTGCTTTATCGGTAAACGGTCGGGCGTATTAATTAACACTCGCGCAATTGCGATTGTTTGTCATTAAGAGAACTGTTTATGGTCCGCAACTTGTTGCTCTTGAATCGCAGTCATTTGACTTGGTAATTTGCGCAATTACGATTACGATTACAATTACCCGACTTGCAATTAGCGGAATTTATGGTTTCGCAGTTTTCTTTGCGCGGCAGGTCCGCGTCCGACGCGTCGAATCGAGGTTACGAGCACTTCTCCGGTCTCGCATTTTCGACGGTTACGAGCGGGCACTGCAATTGCACTTGCGGATTTCAGAGCTGAATTTGCATACAATGACGACCTTCGCGGACGATGCGCTGCAGCCGAAGCTGAGCGCACACGCTCCGTGCTCCGATAACTCTGAAGGTTCGATCTGCACAGTTCTAATAATACGATATGTCTAGATCTAGTTGTGTTGTTCCCTTTGCGTCACCTTCGGACACCTTTTATTCGCTGTTTGTGAATATTTTATAACTCTGGACTTAAAGCTCCCCATAAAGCTGTCGATGAATCGAGAGGTTTGGACTTTGCAGTTCAATTAATAAGATTTATCCGTAGTCAACAAATCAATTGACTTTTTTTGTTCATTTCGTCTTAAGATACGATTCAAGGATGCTTTAAGCCACTGAGGGTTCTGTATAACACTCCGACTATCGTAGACTTAAAACTGTGCGTAAACGTTCCGATAAATCTGAAGGTTTTGATCTGCGCAGTTCTAATAATACGATATGTCTAGATCTAGTTGTGTTGTTCCGTTTGCGTCACCTTCAGACACCTTTTATTCGCCGTTTGTGAATATCTTATAACTTCCAGCTTCGCTGACTTAAAACTGGACTTAAAGCTCGCCATAAAGCTGTCGACGAATCGAGAGGTTTGGTCTGTGCAGTTCAATTAATAAGATTTATCCGTAGTCAACAAATCAATTGACTTTTTTTCTTTATTTCGTCTTAAGATACGTTTCAAGGATGCTTTAAGCCACTGAGGGTTCTGTATAACACTCCGACTTTCGTAGACTTAAAACTGTGCGTAAACGTTCCGATAAATCTGAAGGTTTGGTCTGTACAGTCCGAATACTACGATTTGTCCATGTTTTCGTGTTTTAATCCACTGTCTTGAATTATTTGAGCAAATATTTTAAAACGCGGATATTGTCCCGAACGGGCAAAAATCCGGATGATAAACATCCCGGTCCTGGTTCGGGTTGTGGCTATCCTTGAATAATTCACCTGCCACACGGCGTCGTCGGCCGAGTGCGAGTTCGTTAGGTGGCCGCGGCGAGACGCGATAAATTCGCGGCCGATTTGCACAACAATGCAACGACGTCTGCCGCGTTTATTATGAGCGCGCGTTAGCGGCGGCACGCGACGCGCTAATGCGTCACGCTTAATTAAGTCGATTTTCCGCTCGCTTACTCGCGCGCGAGCTTAATTGCCGGTAAAAACGCACGCGCTTTAGGCCGCGCGCCGGCGGCGCGGATTTATCTTAATTGCGGCGAATTTTAGGCCCGCGGACCGGTCGTTGCGCAAGAGTTTGTTGGTCTCCGGCGTTTGTCGCCGAGCGATTTGTCCAGCGACGTTTCCGATCGATATTTCGGAAAGAATTATATCGAATGCCGCCGCGATCGTTGCGGTGCGTGTTATTGTCGGCCGAGTTCGAGGCGTCGTAAAACAAAAGCGTTGCGAACCGTACGTATCTCGGCACGATTTGCGTTCGAATCTCAAGGTTGCACCTTCGCCGAACTGGACGTGGCGAGTCGGATTACTCTGGGCGCGTCTCGAGCGGCCGACGGTCTAGTTTTCGATACGCGTTCGAGCGCTTCGACGTGCGGGATTATAATTATCCGCGTGATAACGAATCGGTCGTCCTTGCGCAATGTCCTAGGTGCCGTTAGGCGACCGCACGTGCCTCGCGGAGTTCCATCGTGCACTAACCTAGTTTGACGGCTCGAGTCGACCGAAATCCGCGTTTCTTATCCCAAAAGCACCTCGCGCATCGGAGCGCTGATTTATCTATCCGGTCGAAATGGCAAGGACGGCTGGCGGTTGACTGGCGTTTGTCGGTGTTCGGTATGGTTTTCGACGTTTGGCACGTGCGGCGTCGTGCAATTTTCGACTCGAGAGATTTTCGATTCGATTGATAAACTATGCAAATCGGGTTTCGGGCGTTTCTTTCGCTACGTTTCCTATTTGCATAGAGACCACACGCAGGCGGCGACAAATTGCGCGCGCAATTTACAAAGCGTTTTTTCAAAATTTATCATTTTATCGCCGACGAGAAACGTTCGCGGACTTCGCGAGCGCCTAATCGGCACCCACTTGCTTTGCGAAGGCGTCGCCGGGCGTTATTGTTAATTTTCGAGATTTATCGACGACGAGGAAAAAAGCGCGGAATAATGCGAGAACCTGTTATTACTCGCGTGTTATTGTACAAGGCAATAAATATCGAGTCTCGACGGTAAACAACAAAGGACGCTTGTGCAAGTTTTTTCTTGGTCTAATCAATGGTTTTGTACGAACGACGCCAATTTGCCTAAATTTGCTTCAGACTTCATCGAATTCCGTTATCGACAAACGAATTATGTCGACTTTATTGAGCGAATCCAGCGGAAATATTAAATAAATAAATTGTTCAAGTCCAGTTTCTGACACCTTCAGTACCTAGCATTATAAAAACGTAAGAAGCGAGCGCGTGAATTATTGCGTGGGCGAAAGCGTGCCGAGCGAATTCGCACGAGATTTTAACATCGTTCCGATTGCAGCGTGTCGGGCGTTGCTCAAACGTTGTCTGAGCGTGTTTACCGCTCGCGGTGCAAAACGGCGGCGGCGAAATGTCGTGCGAAAACTCGCACTTCCTCCATTCTTACGTCACGCACTCCGCGGCGAGTTTCCATGGCATTTCTCGAGCCATAACGATCGCGAACGTTCCGCTAGATTAGCGGCCTTTATTATTGAATCGATTGCCCGCCGCAGTTCTCGTTTTCTGCGCAAATTAAGCGCAACGAATGCGTGCTTGCGTTCGTCATTAGCCGATCTCGGGTGATCTCGCTCAAGGTCCCGCGTCTCCGCCGATTTCCTGTCATAGATCACCGAAAAAACGGCGAACGAAAAAAAAAACTGTAACAAGGCGATCGTGTGGCGACGCCCGAAAACGGGCACCTGTCGCCGTCCGGTCTCGCGGAGATCGGCTGCAAATTAAATAATTATGCGAGATCGAGATAACGACGAGCGCCGCGCGCAGGTTAGTCGCGCTCATAGGTGAGCGCATTCTTTTCGGTTTCTCGGCGGCGGGCAGATAGAAATCTAAATCCGAATCGGAATAATTATATTAATTATTGCCGAGCGAAATTTACGTCTGGCACTGCGGCGCACGCGCGCGCTGTTTGTTGTTTCTCATTGATTAATATCACTTTGTTTGGTTTGCCGTTTTCTTTTTAGTTTCGGCTTTATTCGTATTTAATTGATTCGCGATTTTTAGACGTAAATAATTAGTGAAACTTTCTTAAAATCACAAACGTAGTTGAAGGCCTTTTTTTGTGCTAATTATTTACTGCTTTAATTCAATGAGTTGGTTAATGAAATTTCCGAGGTATTTCGCACTTGAAGAACTTAAGTTTTTTCAAAAATGTGCGGAAACTTTAAAAATACGTTAATTCCGTTAATTTTCGTTTGAAAAAGTGTTTAATCGAAATAATCGCTCGTTACGTTTTTAGCGAAGCGCTCCCGAGATAGAATCGGGGCGATCTGACGTAATCCGCATTCTCGGCGGCGGCTAATTGCGAGTGAAGGTGAATTGCGGATAATTAAGCCCGCGCGCGCGCCGACGCGGGAAAATTGTATAACGCGCGAGCCGCGAGTCGCCGGCGGAGAGCGCGAGCGATTGCGGATCGCGTCCGATTCTCGCCTTGCGCCGCAATTATCGCACATTACGGACGATTCGGACGAGCGTCTTCGGCAATTAATTTGGCGGCTCGAGCCGACGATGCGCGGCGTTAAATAACCGCGCGCCAATGTCGAAGCGACATAATGGTTATGAATAATTCGTCGCCGCCGACGTCTCCGATTAGTTTCGGGAACGCTTCCCCGCCTTCGCGTCCGTCGACGCGGATTCTTCTGACGCGCCGGGCGTCGATTCGTAAGAATGCAAATCGTTGCGCAAGCGGCGCAATTTCTTTCGCGCCGGTGCGTAGCGCTGCGAGACCGTAAATTATCCGGCGCGTCGCGACACACTTTTTTTTCTTACTCACCCACCGGCTCTTAACATATTAATTATACGTCGACAGTCGTGCCTAATGGCTTCGGCGTTGTTTTAATAAGAAATTGCGGTAACGTCAGAACAGTCGATGGTTGTGATTCGTGGTGTACTTTGGGTTGCATAATATCGCTAGAATTTCACTGTAAAATGGCACTGATTGTTACGTTTTTTTTTCAAAATCTCTTTATTTCTTTTGAAGGAAATTCACATTTTCAATGAATCGTGTTTATTTGGTTGCATAATTAACTATAGTTTCATATCGCCAAGATTCGTTGGGTTTATTGGGTTGCATAACTGAATCTACTTCGGTTCTGCATTGTAAGAGGGCGTCACTTGTAAGAATGTTTAAAAATAACTCGATTTTCTTTATTGCCATTTCATCCAGTTAGTAATACGTGCACAATGGCCGATTTTGTTAATCAGATCGCCCGATGTGACATAATATTTTCGAGAAGTTTAGCGAACTTCGCCTATTCGCTTGTCCAATTGTTGTTAAACTGCCGATATCGATCGGCAAATATCTCAGAGCGACTCGCCGGCGACTTTCAATTGCACAATGGCCAATTCAGCGCTCGCTCATTTATTAAATATTAGCACGACTAACGAGAATATTCGGCGCGATCGATCGGGCGCTATCGTTAATTTCTTCGATACGCTTTTCGCTTCCTCGCCGCTTCGTTATCTGGGCGGCCGACTTTGGGGCGTTATGCAACCGGCCGCGCATTGTGGTGCGTGCAGATAAAATATTTTCATTAAAAAGTTTCGATTAATTAGCCGGCGCCGACGTGCAATCGGCAGCGCGCATTGTGCGCGATCGGAATCCGTGCGGTTCGAAAGAGAAATGCGAAAATCGAGAGAGGCGCAATCGTGATAACCCGCAATTAGTCGGCGCTCGTGTTTGACAATTATTGCATTAGAAATGTGCGAATTGTCGGCGGAAATTTGAGCCGATAATAATTTAGTTAGTTTTCACTCATTTCTCAATTATTTTCTGACCCACTTCGATGATCATTACTTGTAATTAGCCGCAAGGATTTCGCTATTTATTATTTTGATGTTGGCAAAAGTCAAAGGCGCGCGCAAATTTTTAATTAAGAATCATTGTCGTTTTTCGTTTGTAGATGGCGCTAGTTTTCAATTTCTTTTAATTTTTCATCATATTCCGTTGATATTTAAAGCCTTTCGTCCGAAACGTGTTACAGTTTATTATTCGCCGTTATTTATTGTCGATTTCGGAGAAACTAATTGAACAGGTGTTATTTCGATCGGTTACGATTGTCGCTCGCGTCGTAGGAGCGCATTTGTATAATAAAACAATAAATATGCATTCGATCGAACGTTTCGATCGGCCAACACCTTAAGCTGAAACCGCGCGCGCGCAAAGTTCGACAGCCAAAGGGAATCGTGGCGCTCGAATGTCGATCTTTAAAAAGTCCGCGTCGTAGATGTCGCCGCCATCGATCTCGGTGATTATTGCGCTTCGAAAGTGGCAATTCTCCGTTGCGAGCGCAGTCATTGTCGCCGTCTTCTGTAACCTTGAAAGGTTGCGCGCGGCGATTCGCAAATGCCAATCGGCGGGCTGACCGTAACGGTAATTAATAACAATAACGCTCGCTTCGATTGTTGCCGATTTCGTCATCAGAGGTGATTTCGGCGCGTTCCGTTTCGCCGCGAAGAATTCGCCGTTCGCTGGGCGAGGCACCGGATTGCGATCGAATCGAATCGTATCGATCGCGCTTTCATGCTAGTTCGCCGGCCGGTAAGGAACGCCGCGATAAAAATATGATCGATTCGCTGTCGATCGGAAGCTCTCGCGCCGGCGCGAATAATAAAAACGCCGATTGATGGATTCATCGAGACGCGAGACGCTGGAAATGAAAACGTTGTACGATCAGAGAGTAATTACCTAGGACAACGGCGCGCGCGCGCGAACAACTTTCGACGCCGAAAACGAACGTCAAATTCGGCCGGCGATCGCGATCGAACCAATATTTGTTTTTCTCCAATCGCTCTCGGTTGCATTGCGTGCGCTGCGTGTGCTCTAGTAAGTCCTGTTCTCAATCCTGGCGGACGCGCACGCCTCTTATTACAATCAAAGTGCCATGCGGCGCGATAAAAAAAGGTCTTCGGAGGCGATAGGCGTACGTGCAGCACTTTCTAAGTCTCGCTCGAAACCGTTTCGACATGCAAATGTTCGAGTTCGATTTACGGATGCAGCAGTGTTTGCGCTCGACGAGGACGAGACGAATCAGAGCGCAACGAGAGCATAATAAATCTATGAATTTACAAATTAACATTTAAGATTTCGACCTGGGACACGGGACGTGCGACGAGAGTTAAAAGCTTCGCGTTTTCGAGCGCTCGGCGAAGTTCGAACGCGGCAAAATGATGCGCTTTCTATTGATTTTGCGATTCGCGCAGATGGCCGGCGAAACTGTGGGAAAACGCGACGCGCGACGCTCGCGATAAATTTGTTTATAACTTTAATTAGCGATCGTGCGTGCGTGTGTCTTCAACATTCGAGCAAACATCTCGTAAATGTCATATTTAAGAGCCGGCTTTAATGTCTTAAGTGCGTTTTTTTTTCATCGCAGCTACGTCGGTTTAAATTGTTTTACAACGCTTAGGCTTTTAAATGCGTTTTATCGATTGGACGCTCTTCGATTGCACAAAGAGGAAATCGCAGATTAGCGCGCGCGCGCTCCGGCGTCACGTTCCGACGATGAATAAACGGAGATGATTCGGAATGGCGAAATCCGGGACGCGCGAGATCGCTTAAACAATAAAACGAGCGGCTTCCGATTGGCAAACGGATAAACGCTCGCTTCGAAACGTTGAACACCAGCAAGTGGTGTGACTTTAGTTTCGTCCGTTTCGCAACCGATTATTGCGACATTCGACAAATTCTCGGCATATTTTCCGGAGGTTTCTTTCGTTTCCTTAATTGACGTGCAGTTCTCACGTGGGATTCTTACTGCGCTCGTTCGTTTTGAATTTATTTAACGACCGTCCGCACGTTTGAGCATGCAAATGCTTCCTTCGGGCCCGAAATTAGACGAGCGCACGATTCACATGGCCGCGACGGTCGCGACGAGAGACGAACGTCAAGAAAGTTCGAATCTCTGCAAATATAATAAAATATTTAATGGGAAGCCATTAAGGCGTCGTAGAAAGTTACGCATTATTGTCTCGCAATCGTTTTTGTTTTTCGCTCATTAATTGCTTGCCGAATGTTCGCTTACTTAGAGAATCGAATGCGTCGGCGAGTCGATGATGCGTTAAAGTCCAACGGTGCGGTTTGATTGCGCTTCGTTTCGCCGCGGCGGGATTGTTAAACATTACGCGAGTCGTAAATTGCGGCGAACAGCAGCGCCCGGCCGTAAAATAACAATGCGTGAACTTTATCAGCAATGAAACAATAATTCGCCCGCGATTATTACCGTTTCGTGCGTAATACGCGAGATCTTAACGACGCGCGCCGGCGCGGCGCGGCGCTAATTGCGAACGCGAAATATCACCGCCGAACGTCGTTTGATGATGATTCGCCTACGCATGCGCAGTTTGCGAATCGCTCGCGGCGACGCGAAAAGCGTTTAACGCATTTCCAAGTCTCCTGCGGACGATCAAGCGGCGCGCTCCGGATTCCGAAAATTTTATCAACGAAAGTTCCCCGACGAACGCCTCGTTGCGAAAGACATTTCAACGACGTCTAATTAGATTAATTGTTTCCCAACCGAATCTCGAGCGACGCGGACGGCAATTAAATCGCTCGGCGCGCGGCCGTCCGAACAGGTTCGGGAGAAAGAAGCGTCGGTTTCTATTTAGAAAGGAAAACGGACCGGGCGAGCCGCAAGCCGATTGTCAAATTCTCGCCGACGTAACGCGCCGAACAATAGATCAATTAAGCGTCGATATTTTTTTTTATTATCGCTTCTGCGCCCGTTTTCCCGAAGATGTCGCTCTCTGGGTGCGTTGCGCAATCGTTACGGTTTCGGGCAATTAAATCGCGCATCAATTAATTCGCTTTTTTTCCCGAGCCGACGAAATTGTCCTGTCGCGACTTGTTATGTCGATGATTTACGATCGGCGGCGAGCGGCGCGTAGGAAGCGGCGACAATCGAACGGTTGCGCGCGCGGATGAAAGTGAGAAATTAGCGGAATAATCGAATTCGTTACTTTAATTGCACGCCATTGATCGGCGGCGGCGCGCGGCTTTCGAGGCGCTAATTAAATTCATTTTTTTGTTGATTAATGACTCTTTTGCGATTAGCGAAGCGGGTGCTCACGACGCTGTGCTTTCCGCTTGCAGGGAGCAGTATCTCTACGACGTGTTCGAAGCGATCATCTCCACGCTGGACTCGAAGCTGCAGCGCATCGAGAATCTCGACAAGGCCGTCGAGCATCTCATGCGGCGCGTGGAGAATCTCGACTCGCGAGTGAACAACAACATCGACAAGACGGACGCCGTCATCAGCAAGCTGGGCACGCTCGACCTGAAGCTCTTCCACTCCTCGTACACACCCAAGGACGGCTCGCTGCCGCCGATCAGGGACGGCGAGTTCTACGAGAACAACCTGGGCATGCAGCTGGTCTCGCTGGACCAGAAGGTCAGCGACATCGACTCGAAGCTGAGCACGCTCAAGACGCAGCTGGACAACGGCCTCGCGGGCGACGTCGACTTCAACGCGGAGGCCAGCGAGAAGAAGCCGATACACATGAACGTCGTCGAGATCACCAAGTCGCTCAACTCGGAGGTCATCGGCCACGTGACGAAGAAGCTCGACCAGCTCAAGGAGGCCACCAGCAGCCTGGACAAGAACCTGCAGTACCACATCGGCGCCGTCGGCGAGAGCCTCGGCAAGGTCTACGCGATGGTGAGCGACGTGCACGAGGCGATCGTCGACCAGACGCCCGCGCCGCCGCGCGCGCACAACCGCACCACGACGCAGGCGCCGCTCGCGCTGCGCTCGAGCAAGATCGACGCGCTCGTCAAGCAGATGCGGCCGATCATCAACGTCTCCGAGAAGATGGACGAGGTGTGGGACGTCGTCGTCGGCACGAAGAGCTCCGTCGACGACCTGGTGCCCAAGTCGGACGAGCTGCTCACGCAGACGCAGCGCCAGGAGCGGGCCATCGGCGAGATGCACGACGACTTCAGGTCGAAGGCGAACAAGATCATCGCCAACCTGGACATGGTCGAGAAGCGCCTGAAGAAGCAGGAGGACGACGTCGCCACGCTGGCGCAGCGGCCGGTGCCGGCCGAGCTGCTGCTCGATCCCACCATCGACAGGCTCATCGAGTACGATCCGAGCAGGTACGGCGTGGACGAGTTCCCGACCGAGACCACCGTTCCCTACACGACCACTCCGCCGCCGCCGAGCGCGGCGACGCAGAGCTCCACGCACAACTCGACGCTGAGCACGACGCCGATGACGGGCAGCACCCAGACGGGCGCGCCGCCGTCCGAGAAGCGCGCGGAGAAGAGGAAGGGCGGCGTGATCTTCCCCAGCGTGAAGAACAAGCCCTCGCCGGCCAATACCACGTTCACCACTGACCTCGTTTCGAATATCAAGGACGTTAAGGTTTGTTGCGAAGGGCCTTAATGTAATTGTACGAAACTTCCGCAGACTATTTATTCGATACGACCGCGGCGTTTCTGCCTCGGTTCTGGTTCGATTGTGCGTTAACAGCGGCACATATTAGAAAGTTTGTCTCGTGTGTCTTGTCGAGTTGATAGCGACTTGATTCTGTCGGCTTCGCTTCTCGCAAGAGTTCGCCGTGCGGCCGTTTCCGCGTCGAGATCGCGGCGTTTTTCGCGCGGCGAACTTTTCGCCGAAGCCTGTCTTGTCCTTTTCGCGCGCGCATTTTCTCGCGCTCATATTTATAACGTCGATAACGCATTGCATAACGCGAGCGGCGAGTGGAAGTCCTGCGTATTATTAATCCGCGGCGGCGCGCATTGGACGCGAGCACTTTCCAAACGCCGAAACGCCAAATGCGGACAATTCGTTGCCGCTTGCTCTCGAGCGTTTTTTAATTTCCTCGGCGGCAGCACGATTTTTTGATCCCGATCGCGCGGTGCGCAATTAAGTCCGCCTCGCGTGGAAAATTAATACCTCCGAGTGAGATTTCTAAATGTTTAAGTGCGCGCGAATTAGTGAGGCGCGCGCGCGCGCGCGTGATTATGCCGAAATTGCGTAACGCCGGCTTGGTTTTTCTCGGGGCGTGGAATTCCGTCGCGCGATTACGATTTTCCTTCTCGGCGGGCGCGAATATATTTTCCGCGGACTGCCCGCGGCGCCCGAGGCGTTGCCGCAGCGCCGGCGAGATTGCGAGATCTCGTCGCGCAATTGGATTACGACATTGCGAGATTTTGCTAATTGAAAACCGTTGCCTTCTGCGCCACCCAGGGCTACTCCTGCGTCGACCTGCTGAACGCCGGCATGCGCGACTCGGGCGTCTACTACCTGCAGATTCGCGGCACCACCTACTGGTTCCTCAAGGTGTTCTGCGAGCAGGAGATCGCCGAAGGCGGCTGGACGGTAACTCTTTCGCGCGGAGATCGCGGCCCAATTGAACGATCAATTGCGTTTTGTTTCGAAGGTGATCCAACGGCGCGACGACTATGGCGACCCCAGGGAGAACTTCAACCGAGACTGGAGCGACTACAAGAACGGCTTCGGCGATCCCGGCAAGGAGTTTTGGCTGGGCAACGAGAACATCTACATGCTGACCAATAACGAGGAGTACATCCTTCGAGTCGAGCTGGAAGACTTTGAAGGAAACAAGCGGTAAACTCGTGCCGGCGATTGCGGCGAGAATTCGTTTTTCATGTTTTCGTTCGTGCGCCAGGTACGCCCAATATTCCCACTTCAAGATCTACTCCGAAGCAGAATACTACAAGTTGGAAATCGACGGATACGAAGGTAATGCCGGTGACTCTCTGAACGACCCGTGGTACGGCAGCAATAACAGCCCCTTCTCCACGTATAACAGGTGCGTAATGGATTCGCTTGAAATTCGATTCGTGATTAATCTCGCTGCGAACCTTTCAGGGACAACGACCGTTCGAGCTTGAACTGCGCCTCGATGCTCAAGGGAGGCTGGTGGTGGAAGTCGTGCGGGCGCGGCCTCAACGGACTCTACCTCAACGATCCCCAGGACCTGACCGCGCGCCAAGGCATCGTGTGGTTCAGATGGCGAGGATGGGACTACACGCTCAAGAAGGCGAGCATGATGATCAAGCCCAAGGGCTTCGTCAACCCAACGTAATCGCGCGACCCACACGGCGGATAGGGAAACACTGTACCGAGTCAATTTATAATCATCGGCCATTCTTGTGCATTTCGATCATTCTCGTTCATGTCATCAGCTCCTGCGCACCGACGCTCCCTTATTTATTTGTACTATTTAACTGTTGGTTGTTTATTATTATTTTTGATTTGTTTTACGCGAGTTACCTCATAATTAAGCTAAACGTAATGTAATTTTAAGCAACTCTCGGCCGATTTTCCAAACTCTCAACACCCACATTCCACGCGCGCGCGCTAGCCGTTTCGTCGCGGTCGCCGCTGATTATAAATTGGCGCCGAATTGACAGAGCGTTAAAATTGAAGGCGGAATTTAAGACTGTGCGCCGCTCGCCGTCGAGCGTCTCGGCGGCGAGCGGCGATAATTAGTTATATGTTGTTGTAATTCGTTTTGTATAAATGTAATCGAAGCGCAGAAAGAAAAACCATGGAGGCTATTCTGGGACAGAAGTCGCAATAACCGATGTGCAACTTGGAGCAGGCAACAAATCAATTAACGAGCGCGTGGCGCGCCGATGGAATTCCGCACGCCGTGCGCAAAGCTTTGCCGGTTGCTGCGCGTTCAATTGGACCAAAAGCGCGCGCGCCCGTGCGAATGCATCGCGCGCCAACGCAATTTTACCTTAGACGTAAACTAAGCGATCGACATGAGTATTTTAATTTAGAACTGTATAAATAGTGACCGTATAGTTAAGTCGTTCCGTTCTCATCTCGAGACAAAAGGTTTCCAACCCATTTCTTGTTATGTACTTACGCTCTCTCTTTTCTTTTTGTAAATAAAACTACTAAATATAACGACGATTGCGTCAAGTAAAGTAATTGTGTAAAAAGTAAATATTTTTAATATATACATACAGTAAATAAATATTAGTACATGAAGTTCGGCTTAATGTGATTCCAGTTTAGAAGCAAAACTTCTAGGTAAAATAACTTCGATGTGTTTGCCCCATTTCAGAGCGACGGATTAGCTGTTTTGGTAACGATGGAGAAAATTTGTAAAATTGGCGATTTTTTACAAAAATTCAAACAATTTTCCATATTTGATACATCAAATCAATTAGTTTTTCGCTGCTTCAAATATTTTTGGAGATAAGCAAGCTTTTTGACCAAAATCGACACAAAATTGAAATTTTCTTCTAAATGAAAAGCGATATGAAAAAACTGATGAGTGATTC
>JARRAA010008542.1:0-10082 GCA_030557295.1 Ecitodaemon sp. MM-2014
AAAAGACCGCCAAACGTTCGCTGTTTACATTTTTTGCAGGAACGCCGGGCGCTTTGTTTTTGTTGTTGTATGATGCCACCGCGCGATCCTAATCATGTCATCATGCAAAACGATTTTCGTGCGCGTAAACACACACCCGCCGACGACGAATAACCGGCGCGCCCGCGTCTAGACGCGGTCGAAATTGTTTAATAAAACCGCTGCACGGAATCGCGCGCCGCGCGCCAAAACACTTTCGGTCGACGTTCGAGCGCATTGTTGTTTTGCGCCTGTTACGCGGAACACGAAATTATAATTAGATTCCAGCATGTCTGCAGCGCTCCGATAAACGATTGTTATTTTAATCGGCGATGAGTCGTCTCGCATGTTTACGAACTATTCGGAGTCGGGAAAGGAAAAACGTCGATCACGCGAAGCAATTAGGGAAAGGACGTAAAAATTCAAACGGCGTTATTGGTCCGACCCTGACGCCCAACGCATGCAATTGAATCCGTGTAACATTGCTTACGCAAGGTTTTTGCTTACTGAAGAATTCTTCGCGGCTCGTCTTCAGTTTCACTGCCGTACCATTCACCAATTTTACGTGTTAAATCTCACGGCTTCCAGTTAACGCTGTACAGTACAAAGATAAAGTTTTACGGCTTCCTCCAGGATAAAAGGTAACGTGATGCTATAATCTTGCGGTATCGCGTAAAACGTCATCTTGTTTTGACTAATAAAATCAGGGTGACGTACAAATCGATATTTAATTAGTATACCTGACATCTGCCGGCAGCAGTAATTGCGCCAGTAACAAATGGTGCCCGATCATAAGAACCGCCTAATTACCCCCCGAAAACAATTTTTTATCACCACCGACCGCGCGCTTTTTTTACGTCAACCGCAACTTCCCCTGAAACAGAACAGCAAAACAGGAAGCGCAAACAAAACGCTTAACGTCCTCTTCGATCCATTGTACTTAATTCATAACGACCACAATGTATTACAATTACAGCAACACAATCAATTAGATAATTTATTATCATAGGCTCAGCGAATTTCTTTGGTAAATTTCACACCAATTTCCGTACTATTTATCCACGAATTCAGTACGAATCGTAATGTTTATTTCCTGTTTATTCGAATCAAATAAAACGCAAGTTTTATCACATTCGAAGCGCGATAAACGCTCATCTAGCCTTCAAGATCTGAAAATTACACAAAAAAAACCATCTACCGGAATTTCAATCCACAGAAAAAATGATTGTAACTGGTGTTGATCTTAGATAAGAAGTGCCTAGATAAGAAGCGCCCGCAAAGTATTAAGTAACGGAAGCGTTCCACTAACCACAGCACGTCGCTCTGAACGACATAAATGTTAATACAATGTCACAAGCGGAATCTTTCAATTGAATGCATCAACAAATAGATTTATGTACACGTTAAGAGACGCCGGACTTGATCCTCCCCCACATCCTCCACGCCTATTCTTTTAATGACATGTTATTTGTACAGGTAGCCAAAGGCGAGCGGCCGCATTTGTGTAAAATTAAAAGGAAATCTCTCCCATGTGGCAAGCACGGGACAAATTACGATACCACCTGTTTCTGTTGTCACGAAATCAGCCTCGTGCGTAAAAAGCTGCCACGAGAAAAATTAAGGCAAATATGAAAAATCGTCACACTTAATTGTGAGGTACACACGACGCTTTACGACTTAAGTTCATTGGCTCGCCAAGACCTTCTACGGCGCACGCTAAATATTTACTTTCAGTAAAATTTAATATTTATCTTATCAGCAAATTTTAGTTTCGGTGATAAACGCCGCCAACGGAGATAAAGCACAAGAAGGAACGCTCCAAAAATCAAGAATGAAATTACGCCACAAGCCGCACTTTGGAATCAGACGAAATAATAAACGGAACATCATGCGCGTGGGGTCAATGAGTATGCTGCGTTTGCGAAAATGGCCGAAAACACTAACGTGATACGATTAGAACAAATAATCGTCGGCGATGAACAACAGCCATCGAAACAGCACTAAAAATTCACGTTCGGCTGCCATCGATACGTTATTTATCGACGCCATAAATAAATATTCAATGCCAAATGTGTACGCACATTCTTCCGCGCGGGCCGAGTTCAATAGTCAAATATGGTTACAATAAAAAATCGTCCTCATAATACACGATGATAAGCCATCTCTCGCAGCGTGTTGGCCAAAGACAACACAAAAACAATTTGAGTGAAACACTGAATACTTATGACACGCTTAATAAATTGCCTCCAACTTAAAATATTCTTCCTATGAGGTCTTTTTTCACGCTGCCAACGACGACACGGCGACACGCCTAATGCTCAGCGTAGGTCCCGGCGTTTTAATTTAATTAGAATTGATAGGCCTGTTAGCCTCCGCCGAGGTTTCCACACTTGGCGTTATTCATTTTGAAAAAATGTGAATTCAATGCCTGTCACACGACGCATTCGTTTTGGATTACGCTTCCGCCGATTATAATGCACAATCAGTCGATTATTAATTCACGCGACGCACGCATCCGCACATGCGAATCCGACACGCATTTTATTTGCCGAGTGGCCGCCAGCGGCAAGCGCGCGGAAAATGTCGACGCGTCGGCACGTTCCGATACGAACGCTAGAAGAAGAAAGTGTCTGCTTGAATTCCTACAGCACACGAGTAATTAGTACCGATTTATGCAAATGGTAATTGAAGGGGAAGTTCGTTCGCGCGCGCGCGCGCGGAGCACAGCTGTTCCGTGTTTTTTGCAAGCCAAGCGCAAAACCAGACTTGACCTGTCCGAGCATGCAAGTACAAGAAGTTCAAGCATCGGATGGCAACGACGGAATGCGCTGCTAGCTTCCCAGACCAGACATGTCGAAACTTGTTGAATCCTGTACGTGCAACGACCGCTCTGATATAACGCGCTATAGGTGGTAGTCTGGCGCTGTTTGTTTGTATACAAAACAATTACAATGCGTTGCATGTTCGCGTGTGAGTCATGTGTGCGATGCTCGATTTGTATTGTAAGAGAGAAAGTGAGTTACGCATGACCGAAATCAAGTGACAAATGTAAACTGCGGTCAAGTCGCAGCGGCGAGGGAGTCGAGTGGACGGACCTGGACTTGTAGCATCCCATTCATAGTTCAGCCGAGTCGAAGGTGTTGGTCGCGGATTCGCCACTCGAAACGCCTGACCTTCGCGAACTAATGCCGCGACGTAGCGAGCGCGCGCAGGTCGGGCGCGTATTCAAAACGAGCGCCATAGCGCCAAGTTGAATGGCCCATTGAAGGAAGGACGCGCGAGAAATATGCGCACGATACAGCGCTCTTCAATACGAACCCACCATTATTCACATGCCGGACCAGTCGAAAAAAGGAACTACGCGTCTCGCAACGTATCGACACCGACCTTGAGCCTATTTAAAAAACAGCCGAACTCTATTATACGCCACTTGCGTCTATCGAAAGGAACCGAACACGTCTTATCTACACGCACATTTATTTGGTCCCCCTAAAAAAAACCTCGAATCGTCCTAGCAACCGAAGCGTCGCGCAGGTCGACTCTTATCACCTAACAAATGCGGAGCGCGACGACTCGACGACAAAACCACGACGACTTTTTTTTTCGTTACTGACACTAGGATGTGAGAAGCCGGCTCAGGCCGAAAGGCAAACTACTTAACGCGCGCCCAGCTACAAAAACTTAACTGTAAACCTTATAATATCGCTCCACTTTATTTCTGTATCGATATGACATTTCGGTATTTGAATTGTAAAAGAGCGCCGGAGCCGACCAACGCCTAACAAATTTCCTGGGCCAAACGTAAGCTCCGACCCGATCGCCGCCGATTGATATCGCTCAACGAAACCGGTTGCTCGCCGCGTCTTTTCTCTTTCGTTTTTTTCGTGAATCTAATTGGAGGCGCATTTGCATCGAATTCTTTAGCCGGGCGGAGATAACAAAAAAACAAACGTATCCGCGTGGTCATTAAAAGGAGAACAATCAATGGATCGACCGGCAGGTCATCGGGGCAAATGTGCCAAGCGGCAAGCGTTATGTATTATGAAAACTTAACTTTTCATTTAAATCGCAATTACGGGCTATTGTTGTGGGGCGTCGTCGCGCCAGTGCCAATCATAATTTCAGGCAATTCAAAGTACGGACGTGCTCCGGGCATGATCCACCTCTGTTCTTGTACGCGGTGCCTTTCATGCGCATTACGAGCAATTCGTGTTTTCCTGCAAATCGCCAGGTGATGGCCCCGCTTCGATTTCCTTTAATTTCGTTTCGCGCTCGCTTTGAGGTAACTTTTCTTTTGCCGCCAGTTTCAGCGCTCGCAAAATTACTGCTGCGTACATGGGCGCGCGTCATGCCGAACCTCCCAGGTTAAATTAAGCCCAGGACAACGAACTTCAAACGGCGAGATGAAAAACTCGTTCGATGGCTTGGCGTGACCACATAGGTATGTCGCGCGGCGTGTCTGCCCCGAAAACTAGAGCGGGCGTAATTATTCAAACTTGTCGCCAAAATACACACAGACAGTTTATACGCCCACGCGCATCATTCGGCGCGTTATAAAAACGGCGCTATTAATACGCGCGCGACGCGTGTCGATGTGAAAAATCCGATCCTGGCGCGCTGGTTTAAACTTGACTCTTGCATCGCATTAGAAACGTGGCAATGATTTTATCGCGCGATTTACATGAATATCGTAATCGTGAGTGCGAAGGTCGCCGCTCTACGATGCGAAGCACCTTTAATTTAAATACGCGCATCCCGAAATTTACGATGTGTATAAATTTCGGAGACTGTCTAGATTTGAAACGAAACCGCCATTATGAGATTTGTACACTTCATTGAAGTGCTTGCGACACTTATGTAATTCCACATAAAGAGAGCCATTCATTCAAAATCGAAGCAACCGCTGAACATCCGATACGCGCTTCCTTATCAGGACTTCAATGAGCATGCAGTCATTGCGTAAGTTGTAAATTAAATCGATTGACATTTTACTTAAACATTTCTAAAACCGGAGGCGAATGCAAAACATTACGCTCGTTGCATGACATAACGAGAAGTAGCGTGCGCCGTTTCTCGTCAATTATCAAAGGTTGTTTAAGCGCGACGCGCCATTTTTACAGCGTCGCTTATCAAATGAATCGCTAATTACAGAATTGAGATATTTTTATAATTCCGTCCTGTTTGGTACAACTCACACGCATTCAGTATTCGCGTGCGGATTTATTCATACGCCATGCATGACGTCGTATTCATTAAGACGATACAATTTACGTATTAATATTACGGAGGTTTATGGTCTCCTGCACTTTCGTTTTTTAATGAGCGTTCAGTGCCTCAAGAAGGTGCGCACGTATGCATATAAAAGAATTAAAAAAGGGCAAGACGTGTCCGATGCGCACAATGCTCGCGAGATCGCCCGCAGACGGACAACGCCAATTTAATTTTTTTAATTACTTCTACTTCACCTTTATGCGCGGCGCGCCAACGACGGCGGCGAGAACGAGGGCGTCTGCAGTTCCTCAAAATCGCGAAGCAATGTCGTAAATTAGGTCGCTGCACAACAATCGCGAATGCAGGCGGAGCAAATGCAGCGTGTACCCGAATGCAGTCGAAAGGCAAAATTGTCTAGAGTCTAGAGTATTAACCCAAATATCGAGCGCGGCAAAAAAACTAATTGTTACCTTGCGTACGTGAAAATATAACGTTTTTTAAATTTGCGCATCGCAGGGCTAAATATAATTTTTGGCACCGCGCGTTTGTTCATGAAGATACATCTAGGTCAAAGCGCATGTACTTAGCATAGAAATGTAAAAAAAGATCGAACGATTACTAATCCGGAAATACGTGAGAAACGGCATAAACTTAGCCCAGTGAGACTACGCCACGCACTTTCAATGTTTCGTGTTTTTTATGATAATTTAAAAGCGGTTTTCCAACCGCCAGTTTCTTGTCGACCGCCGCGCCGCCGGTCCCTTTAAGAAATGGAGCGAAATTTAGAAACGTGGGAATCGTGGAAAAAATACTGCGCGCCCCTACGGTCTTCACGTGTTTTCTGGAAAACTTCAGGGGGAAGGGCAAGGAAAAACACGTGCGGAGAGTGTGTGTGCAAACACGTCAGGCAGCCAGCGAACGAACAAGTGTCGCCGGTGTGGAATGTATCAATCGATTTCATGTGACGTGACATGCCAGACATGTGAAATGAATGAATTTACGTAACAATTTCTGCGCGTGTTACAACCGACCACTTTCATGGATAGTAAACGTGTACGCTTGCCTAACGGGCATTCCGATTAACGTAAAAAAATTGATCGACATTTATCCTCCTTCCTTAGCAGACGAGATTTCCCACCCGACATTCAATTAGAATTCAAGCAAGCTAAACTAGCAGCAAGAGAATGTCCATAAAATGCCTTTAATTGGAAAGCATGTGTTTGACATTTATATTAAAAACAATTGAATTAAGTTATTTGCTGAATAACCTTCCGCTTCCATTTCCATACGACATTTATCAGCGCTAAATGATATTCGCGTTGACATTGATGTGTCTGAATATCGACTTTTTCGAACAAATTTAATTCGAGCGCGCGGATATTTAATAAACTTACAGGCCAGACGGAATTAAGCAACAACGAAAACATTTAAATAAAATTCAAATATAATGGTAATAAGTAATATTTGTTCACGCCGTCGACTGGAAAGCATGCGCGATATTTCACTACATGCGCTCAAAAGCTTAATTAGTTAATTAATGCGAGACAAGCAAATTAAATGGAATTAATTAATGAAAATTGCCGGAAATTTATTAATTTATTAGTCGCGAAGACGGACTACACTTTGCGCACATCTGACGAACTGCTTAAGCCGATTTAAAATTCAGTCATACAAGCGCATGCGTCATTAATTAATTCGGCAAATGTCTGGCACACCGAGTTCCGCCAGCCTAATCGACGGGGTCACGCACAACGTGCGTCGGTGCGTTCGGACGTGATCGGCAATTTGCATGTATCGCGCATCCAGAGCGTCCGGAGATTCGCGATTCGTACGTACGTGGATGGCAACCTAGTTATATCAATTACTCGCGTACTTCGGTTAGCCAAGCACCTGCTCATAGTTTGTCTTTCACCTAGACGCTTGCGGTGGCGATCGCGTGACCAAATGAATCGAAATTTCGTTGCCTAAATATGCGCACATGTTGATTTCGGGCACGGTGTGGATCTCGGTTACGTCCTACGCTTTCTTAATTGACCAGGACTCTGGTTTCCTTCCGTACCTGCCACTTCCGTTTTGAAATTAAAAAACGACTCTAAACCTCAGAAATGGAAGATAATATATCAAGATAATGATCGTACCGTCGGATTCATTAATAAAATAATACCGAGATAATACCAGCGTACGTATCTTGTATTACATAACGACGTTAATTTTCATATTTCAAGGCGAGTTTTCCAGCATTACCGCGAAACGAGATACGTAATCGCAAGTTTCTACTATCTGGAAAAGCGTTGCGCTGCAAGTGCGCATCCAGGAATCGCGCGGCGCGCGTGCAATTAAACGCGGTGTGAAAAACAGGCGGAATTCTCACCGAGGTATATTTAGCGGACGGTAAATCCCAAATATTCGTTTATTTGCGACGGCGCGCACGTTACCGGACAGCGCTTATTCAGCAGCAATTGCGCGTGCATATTATGCAGGCGCCAGTTATTTGCGGCGTTAAAAATATCTCGCACGGGCCGCGCTTTTTGCAACCATACTACGCGCTCAATCGCCATCGTAAAATCCACCGCGGAGCAGTAATAATGCGCTAATACTATGCATCTAAATTTAACCTAGGTCCCCGCTAATATTATTATTTTTATTTAATGTGCTGTTATATTACCGCCTCCGATGCATTGTCGCGGCGCACAATCGGAAAACGCGTTCGGCAATAAAATGCCCACCATGCGCTGAAAAAAAAGCGGCGCAACACGTGCCCGAAATTTTGGCATTGAACATAGGAAGTGAGAAGCAAAAGCTGTGTAAATATTATGAATGTTAAGCTTAGATTTTCGCGAAGTTATAAGTCGAAACAAACCAGTTGTAAACCGAGACGACATTGTAAGAATGCGCAATTATCCGATGATAAATTAGAAATTTATCAAAGAATTACACGACCTCAAACGATGAGCTTTTCCCTAACGGCAAACCGTCACATTAAGCGTAATTAATGTCTAAGCGTAAAAGATGTACGAATGCCGAAAGCGCAATAAGCAATATTGAATCATTAAAATAGCGTTATCGAGCAGCGGCGTCAAGGCTTTTCGTTTTTATCAGCGCGCTCGTAGTACGTCAATCCGATGGCTTGAATCGCCGAAATTGGCGGGAAACGTTCAAGCGCAAATTTGTATTTCGCTCGTAATTCGTGCGTTTCCAGCGGACACGCCACATTAAGATCGTGTCTTATCAGCGCTCGACTTATGCAACCGCGAGTAGGCATTGTGGATTCTCACAATGCGGAATAATTTTCCGAGCGATTCCAAGGTTGCGATTGCGATTGAATGATCGAGAGCGCCAACAATTACGAAACTCGTACAATGCACAATAGTTAAATTTTAACGGCGATAAATGTTTAGTGTAAACTTTCACGGAAAGTTACGAGAAAGATGCCCAGATTTCGATAAAGCACATGAATCGTTCATACGCCACGGACACGATATAAAATTGTAAAAATTAGATAACCTGTACTAAATATAAAAAACGAGAGTACTCGATTTTTATTTAAGCAAGCTATTATCGCACGTGTTAGTATCGTTTAGGTCAGAGATAATTAGGAGCTTCTTACTCGCACTCCGTGCGCGTGCACCGCGATACGAGGAGAGGAAAAAAGATAAGTGACAAAGTAATTATGTCAAAACCATTTCGGAGGCTAACATCATCTCGGCGCGGCCCTCGTAGATATCAGAACTCCGAGTTATGTAAACCGAGATTAACAACATCGAATCGAGCCAGATTTAATTAATACTAAGAATGTCGACAAATCCACGCGCTTTTACGCGCGTTAAGCAAGAATTCTAATCAATCAAAACGAAAAAAAAAAAACTCCAACTCCAAAGCTCGCTGAAATGGAAATCTCCACCATTACCAAATCATCTATGAGCGCGAAATTCACCCGAGCATTCAAGCGACGCGCGTTACACAAGGATTCGGCCATATATAAATAAATTAATAACCTCTCGACCTTACTTTTAATTGTTAAAATATGCGAATAAATATACCGACGACCGAATGTTAATTAGATGGTAATCGGCGATGTGATGAATATTTTCGGCCGGCGCGATTCGCCGGAACGCGCGCCGCCGAAGTGTAAATCGTGCCGCGGCGCGTCGCGTCGCGCGCCTTGGTAAAATTCGTAAAATTTTACTAACAGGTCGCACTTTAAAATACTACGCGCACACGCACGCCGCCGCGCACATGTGGCAACCGCGTCGCGCTTCCAAGGCCAAGCGAAAGCGCCTCGGGGCCAGTCTGGCTGCGCCTCGGGAAGGCACCTACTTGCTCGAAACGTGCGAGTCTACGCACATTTCGCGCTGCGCGGACAGGTACGAATAGCTTTTGCGCCGCGAGTGCGTACGGCGCTCGTCGGCGCGGGCAGACGCTCGCGGAAGACCACCGGCCAGCGCGGCGCAATATTTCGGCTTAGTTAATAACGTAATTATGATATTTGTTCGTTTTTTTTTTACGTCGTCGCATCCGGTAACACACAGGCATACATTTTATTGGAGTGTATATTTACGCGCGCGCCACTCATTGTTATTGTTGCGTGTTGCCTTCCTGTGGCGCGTTTTAAATTGTCTTAGGCCTACTTTGGCGCGGACCCGCATTAGACTTACCACTAGTATAATATCGAGATATCAAGATAAGCGTCAAATTAACACTCCTACTCCCGACAACTAAGTGCTTCGCCGCTGCGCGTCGACCCTGCGATCGTACAACATAATATTGTATAATTGTTGCAGGGGCATGATTATTATAATGGTATTTAGCAGTAATAGCGGTGGTTGCTTTAATTAATCCTTTGTAAATAAAAA
>JARRAA010008550.1:0-14720 GCA_030557295.1 Ecitodaemon sp. MM-2014
TATGTCCGTAATCAGAATTAAATTTCCAAACGGGTCGTGCTATTTAATTATTAATTAAATGAAAAAAATGTGCCTTAAATGTTATTTATTAATTTATTCTGCCCGTTTGCCCGTTTACAACCTCATTATTATGCGGATTCTTCGACCCTCCAAAAATTTACCTATCTCAATCTTTGTAAACTTCGTAGACTTTGGTTTTGTGCACCGCCTCAGGGTATTTTTGCGGCGCCGTCGCCGCGGCGCGACGCAATATTGCGCTCGCCATTGTGACACGAAGAGGGCCGGTAGACATCCGGCTTTTATTTCGCCGCGTCGCGTCCGCGCGTTTTATTTCCGCGCGGGCGCGCCGCTCGCATTTAATCTGCGCGAAATTGGATTAATGCGATCAGCGCGCGACTACTTTTAATCAAACGCGCGCGCCGAACGCCCGCCGCCGTCTCGTCGACGTAATAAATGACGTTTCGGCCGCATTCCGCGGCCGCGGTCTTCATATAACGCGCGGCGCGAATATGACCGACCCGGGGGTTAGCTCGCGCCGAGGGGATAACTTCGAATAGTTCCGTCGGCGGCGATCGTTTATCATAACGCGGCTGAAAACTAAATTCGGGAGATTAACGCGCCCGGCGCTGACGATGAGTCGGCGCGGAGACAAACTCGGAAATGAACGGCGTAATAAATGAAACTCGACGCGAAAAAATCAACGTCCATGAAGGAAGTTAATGATTTCAGTAGTGACGCAATAAACTTAATGGTCGCTTTAATAAGCTATCATTCCGAGCGTCGGCTTTCCTCCTCGTTGCAACGCAAACTAGGATATTCAGCGATGAATGCGAAAACGTGCGGAATGTAAAAATGGCGTTTTATTCTCGGTCTCAACAGGCATTTAATTAAATCTATTTATTTTGCGCTGCGCGGAACGTGCGCCGGTAATCCTCGCGAAATTCCGCGCCGGACTCGCCGTTCGGGCGCGCTTGTTATTTTCCGGCGGTGCGCGCCGCGAATTATTATAAATTAGCGTCCGGATTAATTTATCGTCGGGCGCTGTCGTCCATTGTCCGGATGGCGCCCGGACCGCCGCCGGCGCGACAATAAACAAGTACGTGCGCGACGGTTTATGATAGTTCGTGCGCACGAACCTTTTGTTTTTATCAAGCGACAGGACGACCGCGTGTCAAACCCGCACTGAAACTCCGACCATCTAGGATGGGAAGCTTTAGTTCCCGGTATTTAGTTTAACGCTTGCTTTCGGGACGGATAACGGGATCACGAGAGGAGGATTAAGTATTAATGTACTCGTTTAGATCATAAACAGTTTTGAGTAGATGACAAATTTATTGACATAGACATAGAACGGCATATATAAACGATAATATTTGTGTTATTGTCCTCAATCGATGGCGGAAAATGGGAATTCGTGGAACAATACAATATAGGTACGTTGGTGAACGTGTTGGAATGTGGTGGAAAGGCAGAAAACGCCAGTTGGTCGTTTGTTTGGTTTTCGTTGCCCCGGGCGACGCACCGAGGACCCTTGACCACCGACGCCAAAGCTACACCGTCTAATTCCTAATTCCTCCTCGTGCCTTCTCATTATTCCATGTCCGATTCGTCAGGCGACCGCGCCCTTTGCTCGAGTTCGAAGCGTCGGCAGTTTATTACAGTAGATGCCACTAGGGATCAATGTTTATAAGGCACCTCCTGTTTATATGGAATTTCGCTTATAGTGTATGGCCCATGTGTTCTCGGTCTGCTCCCTGGTCTTAGCTTAACCTCAAAATAATTTGGCGATTGTTTTGCTCCAAATGCCACGCAACAAATCGTTGGCGCCGGCGCGGTTGAACAAGATTGATGTAAAATATGCGAAGACAACTCACTCAGGCGCAAGGTGAACCGCGGCGCGCCTTGTTCGAAGCACCCCTGTCCGCAGAAACAAATGTGCTGCATCGGCGCGTAGGTAAAACATTCGGCTAACGCCGAGCGGAAAGTTGCTTAACACGAATCGGTCGAACGCGGCCGCAAACATCGAGGGGGGTTTAAACCGAGGGGCCGCGTGGGGTTGAGGCGGTCTGACAGGCCATCATGTTCAGGTACACGCGTGTACACGATGCCTGCGCGCCTCGAGGCGGAATGGTCTTTGAATTATGCACGGCGTTGCACCCTCCTTCGTCCTCCTCGACTTCCCGGGCGACGTAACTACTTTTTTCTCTTCGCCGCCAGGAAGGTGTATTATCGGAGTTTACGGGGTGTCGGCGCACGGTCGCGAAAATGAGACGTGGAAAAATGCGCGCGTTATAAATCATATTTCGCGCCCGAGGAGATTTGCGAATGAATGATGACGCAAAGTTTGCCGCCAAAGACGACGCGCGCTCCCGGCCGTAACAGATGGTAAACAGGACGCGCCAAAAAGGAAACTATGTTGGCACATCGCGCGCCCCTCGTCGCGACGCCGCGCCGCGGCGGTAATCTTAGACGCGGCCCTCCAAGAACTTCGCAAATGAATTGGATTTTCCTGCCCACTTCGTTCATGTTCGATGCGCGCGTAACTCGCCTAATATTATTACCGGGGGGGTGTTGGAGGATCGTGTTTATGGTTTTTCCGCGGGGAAACCGAGGGCAAACTAACGAGGGCGTTTCACAACCCCAGTTCCACCTCTACAGGAATGTTCCGCGCGCGTGCAGGTGTCGGCGTTGGCAGGTAGGAGCAATTAGAATCGTCGCCATGGCAACGCTCGTCGACAGCCTGCACGCTCGACGAACCTGCGCTCGAAGCGAACGAAAACGGCACAGACCGCCCCCGAGTATTTATTTTGTTTTACAATTATATCAGCGACACAAAGAGGACAACGCGTGAATGCTTCATGCGTCGTTATCGCAAGTTATTCGATGTAGGATTAGGGAAGCACGTTCCAGCAAAGAAGAGGAACAACATTCATAATTATGAACTTTTGACGATTTTCCAGAATGCCGCGCAACTCGAAACTGTCACAGGACACCGTAGTACATTATACTGATTAATTAAATCGCCTAATTGGAAAGCGGAATCTAATTAATTTCGAAACACTTCCGACGCGTTTGGAAAATATTTCGCCCTCGACTACTTCCAATTCATCGCGCCCGCATTTCCATTCCGACCGACTCGCGAGTGGAAGTAATTAGAAATAACCGGCGACGCGTTTGCAGCCGTCCGACATGTGCCACGTACGATTAGATGCTTATCTAAGGGGCGTTCGGTGCGCGCTAAATGGATATACGCTTCGTCACTGCTTCAATTATTCTTCCCCATGTGTGTGTATGCGCGCAGCCTGCGCGCGCGCCGCTTAAATAATGCATGCGTTCCCATTCGAGTGCTCGGAAGATGTTAAATTACAGCGTCCTGCTGGAGACAGCGTCGCGGCGCCCGAGTCCCGAGATGATCGCCGGGATCGCGCGCTTGTTTTGGCACGAGCGTCTTCGTCTTAATTCGCCCTCGCCGCTCGACGTTGCGAACGCGACAGAGCGCTCCGTTAGATATTCTTATTATTAAACAACAATAACGTCGTTTGGCAGCGAATGCTCACGACATTCGGAGAGGTTTGCAGACGCATGATTTACTTGGTAATTTCTGTTTCGAGTTAGAATGCAGTCGTTTTATACTCCATAAAATAAATCTAATTGCAGGGTGCCAAACTCGTATACTAAGTACCAGCCCTTGTATCGGCGCCAGCCGGCGCAGAATCTATTTACTCGAAATATTGTGCGCGACACGCGCAAGGCAAGATTTGTCCGCGCGAGCGAACTCGGCGACAAAGCCCCGGCTGCTTCTAATACCAGCCCCCGGTTCAACTGAACCGTACCCAGTGTGTCGCGTCGAGCCATGGGCGAATCTCACGAAGCTCCTCGTTCTTCATCTCCTTAACGACGAAGAGCGAGCTTATCCAAAGATATAAACCAACTGCGACATTCGGCAAGACCGACGTCGTTCAGGTCGCTACCACATTTGTGGCGCATTCAGCTCGAATTGAATGTAATATGGTAGATATGGAATGCTAGTTGGACCGCCAGCAACATTTCCATCCCGTATAATGGACCGGCAGACCGAGCAGACTCTGCAGTCTCCATTTCCTTGTTTGCCTTGTCGGAGGATGTGGCGGCAGGCTTTTGGTCGCTACCAGAAGTGGGTCGTCGTGTTTATCCGCCCGTCCCGCGTCCCGGGTCCACCGATTTAGCATGCAGTGGCGGGACGTCCGTTCTGGTGCATTTCCTCTAGCTGTCGATTAGTTGGATGCGACGCGCAGAGAATAACCACGTTTGCTCAACGCTATTGAACGATCGTCGGCGTTTAGGAGAGTGAGATGTCACATGCCAATAATCTCTTGTGCGTACCGGCCGTGCAGATTAAATTCCATCGCGCTGCTATGCGAGGGAAATTAATCACAGTGTCGGCGATATAATTAGGTGTGTAATTGCGTTTCTCGGTCGGGCGGGTCGATCGCTTCGAATTGTCATTTTAATTTTCGCATCGCTTATTTATCATCGACGCTAATAGGGCAATTAGTGACATTACCAAACCCTCTAATTAAAGCGCCAGCGTCCGTCTAAAATAGAACGCCTCTGATTGTCCATTTAATAGAAAGCTTTTCTAGCCAGTGACCAGGAAGCAGACGAAATCCTCGAGCGCTGTTTTTGTTCTCGGAGATAAATTTTCGAATTGAAGTTGATTCGCTTTGGTCAATATTGCGCCGTAGGTAAAGCTCTCGGGCCGGTCGAGCGAATCGAATTAAATAAAACTCAAGGGGTAGTTTTTGGCCCCGGCGCTCGCCGAGCGAGGGAAAAAGCGACTCTTGCCTCGCGCGCCGCTTTCTTTCCGTCTCCTCGAGCGCGCGTATTGATTATTTTTTGTGCGCTTCCTCCGCGCCGGCCCGAGGTTATATTTTACGACGCGCGCCCCCGGACGCGAACTTCGACGGTCGACCGCTTCGAATTATCTTATTCATGTCGCTGGAAGGAGCCGCGAACTCGCCGGCGAAGTGCGTCTGGAGTGGCTGCCGGGCCAAATGGGGGCCAACTATCTCGAGGAAGAGAAGAGATGCGCATAATTTCGCCTCATTTTTCCCGCTCATAACGTCGCGTCGCGCTCGGCGGCGGGTACGTAACTTTTTGCGCGCGCGGCGCAAACTACCCACGGCGCTAATTCGCAGTGACAAATACCTTGTCGGGAATTAGGTGGCGCGGCGTCTTATGTCTGCCGGTTTTCGGCGGTGGAAAGTCGGGGAAACATGAAGAAGAGCTCGGGAATTGCAGCTCATCCGTCTCAACTGAGCGCGATGCCGCGAGCGAGATAATCTTCTTGTTTTTCTCATAACTTTGGCGGTTTTATTTCAAAACAAATATTTGCGACTCTGCACGCACAATCCAGCCCGGCGCATTCGCCAAGATTCAATGGGTTAAACATTAACCGGTTAAATTTCTTGGAGGTTGGCGACCCTAAATAGACTCGATTGCGTGTGTAGGTGGGTGAAAATCCACCAGACCATAGGATCCATATGTCATTATCAAGTAGGGGAGGTCGGAGATAGTTGTGTTATGGCCGACCCTAAAGAATAATAGATATTTCTCTAAATTATGTCTGTGGGAAGCGACACCGTCTCTGGGCACTTTTAATTATTAAGAATTCTCCCTAGTTTTTATCCATATGTGTCTTGTCACCTTCGCGACTATCAAACTATCGGTTATAGGAGGTTAAGACCCTTTTCTGGAAAAAACCCCATTCTTTTGAAAAGATCTATAACGGGATCTCTTACCCTCGAAACCATCCTTTCGGTTCGGGACAGTGTTAAGTGGTTCTATCATTTCAGGTTAAACTCCTCTGTATAAATAGTTTATGGAAATAAAAATGAAGTTTAGTATTCGACCAAACCTCAACTAATTGTAAGCAGCATCAACACCACTCGTACACAACAGTTGTCCTGGGGTTTACTAATTACTTTATATTACCTACATTTTAATGGACATTGAGAAGAAAACCTACCAATAATGGCTCTATGAGTCTAAAACGAAGCTGAAATTCAAATGAATAACTCAAATTGGGTTTTGCATTTTATATTGAGTTGAGTAATAAGTAATCAGCGGTTAAACTAAACGCAAGTCTCGCCACGATTTACATAAAATTTGAACAAATGTTATATATCATTCGAAAGTATATTTTCTCCTCTACAACTCTGTCATTTTCCTTTGTTAACATCCGTAATCTTCAATAATGCAAAGGAGCTCCAAAATTGTCTCAACTTCTACGAATCTAGGCCAGTTGATTTCTGACAAAGGGGCATCGACAAACTAGGCGAATGATGCCAAAAGATCGGTAGCAATATCGGAGAATACATAATTGATTAAATTGTTACTATATTTGTTAACCATAGGCGGAGGATAGGAGACGTGCCACCATAAGAAACGTACGAGCAATACCACCCTTCTCCAGATGAAGTCAAGTGGTCGACGCATTGGGAGCGGTTGGAGCGTGCAGGCGAGGGACACTCGCCTGCCAGCCTCCGTTGCATGTGTTTCGTGCTTTTGCCCTTAGTCTCTGCTCTAGATTAGTTCTGTGCTTATTATCAGTCGTAGCTAGTATTATTGCTATCAGTGTTGCTCGGGGGTGGCAGGGTGGTTCTGTGCGTGTTCAACACAGAAACGAGCATCATCGTGCGCCATCATCGGTGTTTGCCGCTAACATATTTGATGAGGAACATTAGACAAAAGAAACGGTCATTACTTATTAGTCTGACCAGTACCATCAATTTTTCCTGAATTTCCTCATTTCTATGTAGAATGACGAAAATGTGTAGGATAACACAATATTTTGGAATTTTTAACTTCTGTTTTTTTGTAGAAAAGCGAAAAATGTGGACGATAAAACGCTCATTACAAATCAACCCAATAGAACCATTCTTTTGGCCAACTTGTCCTAATTGGAGTCGTGTGGATCTCTGTAAATCTGCATGGGAAGTATTAGGTTCTAAATGAGGGCCCTAGATGCTCTTTTTGCCTGGTTTATGATTTTAATGAATGGCTGAACTCGGAACTTGAAGCTCGGAACGAGAAACACCAGTATACCTCAAAAGTCTGAAGTTTTTTTGTAGAACTGTTTCGGTAAATGCCGGACGAGGTTCAAGATTATGAACAGTGGATGTATGTATTTAATTTAGACAAAAAATAACGTGACCATAACATAAGCTAAGGCGCTGCACACTTTGGGTAGTTTAGCCAAGTCTGGCCAAGTCTGAGATGTCAACTTATTTTCGGGTCCCAGAAAATACTACCTGAATCTGAAGATCGCGCATTA
The DNA here is from genome assembly GCA_030557295.1 of Ecitodaemon sp. MM-2014. Lineage (NCBI taxonomy): Eukaryota > Metazoa > Arthropoda > Insecta > Coleoptera > Staphylinidae > Ecitodaemon > Ecitodaemon sp. MM-2014. Next base: position 7,316 of record JARRAA010008550.1, read on the forward strand.
TTATGTGCGACAGTGAAGCCGGGACTGAACAATTTATAAGCTAGAACAATTTCAGCGTTCAATATTTCGAAAAGTTGCAGTCCGATCTACGACAAATTAAGTATGTGCGTAATCAGAGTTGGATTTCCAAGCGAGTCGCGTTGTTAAATTTTGGATTAAATAAATAGAAGACCGCCTTAACCAAGGTATTGACAAACAAATTAATTTATTCCGTCCCTATACCTCATTATTATGCGGGTTTTTCGGTCTGACCGGAATACTATTAGGCTGGGTAGCCTAGCCTAGCCTGGCCAAAGTGTGCACACGGTTAGACTCCTTATAAATTGCACCCGAATTAAGTTTCGTTCGGCGGTTTCCTCTTAGACGATAAATGGGAAAATTAGTAGGTGAATAATGCTATCGCGATGTGCGGAAAGATTTCGCTCGTTCCGCAAACGCGCGGAACGTTTGCGCACCGATCGCGATGCGTGCGATGCGCGCCGTTCGATTCCGTTCGATTGATCGGTGCGGACGGCCGCAACCCGGCACCAATGCGCCCGAATGCGGCGGAGGCAATTTGCATTTGCATTTCCGTGATTGCATCACTTCGCGCCGCGCGATTTTCCGCATTGGCGCCTCGCCATTCTTGCGAGTAATAAGTAGTGAGCGTTTAATACGGGCGTTGCACCATTCGAAAGCTCATTTCTTCCTCAACAACCCGGTCGTCTTCGTTTGTTAACGTTCGTGACCTTCGACAACGAAAAGGACCTTCAAAATTGGCTCCTCAACATTTGGGCCAACAAAGGGGCATCGACAAAGTAGTCGAAGAAGATCGCTAACAATAGAGCAGAATACATAATTGATTCAATTGTTGCTATGTACTGTCGAATTTTTAAAATAAGAAAGAAAACGCTCATTACTTATTACTCAAACCAATAGAATCGATTTTCTCCCTGAATTTTCTCGTCTTTACTTAGAATGATGAAGAATGTGGACGGTAATAGAACGATTCGTTGTATCAGATGGTCTTATTGGTGTTTATTGCAGAAAAACGAGAATTGTGGGCAATAAACCGCTCATTACTTATTACTCGAATGTTTAGATGGCATGGAACGCACCAGTTTCGTGCTCAGTTTCCTTCTAAAGCTCTTTTGAGACTGAACATAACCTCAAACTTAACCTACAACTTGCCCAGACGTGCGAAACGCGATGCGACACATTCGAATGGGCTGAGTAATAAGTAGTGAGCATTTTATCGTCCACATCTTGGGTTTTTATGCAATAAATATAGATGAGAAGTGTACTCTGCACCATTCGAACCATCCTGCAACCCTATTGTCTTCGTTTGTTAACATTCACAATCTTCGAAAAGGAAAAGGACTTCCAAAATTGTAGAAAATTTAACAAACGCTCACTACTAATTACTTAAACCAATAAAATTTTATGTTTCTTCCTGAATTTTCTCATCCACATTTAGAATGATGAAAAATGTGGACGGTAATACAATAATTTGTTGCAATACATTGTCTCATCCCTTTTTATTGCAGAAAAACGAGAATTGTGGGAAATAAACGGCTCATTACTTATTACTCGAATGTTTAGATGGCATAGAACGCACCAGTTTCGTGCTCAGTTTCCTTCTAATGCTCTTTTGGGACTAAACATAACCTCAAACTTAACCTACAACTTGCCCAACCATGCAAAACGCGATGTAACACATTCAAATGGGTTGAGTAATAAGTAATGAGTGTTTTATCGTCAACAATTTTCGTTTTTCTATAATAAATACAAATGAGAAGCGTACTACATTATTCGAAGGCTAATTTCCCTCTACGAATCTGTCTTCTTCGTTTAATCAATTAAATTGTTGTTATATTTGATGCGGAACAGCCGAATTTTTAATAAAGAAAGGAGACGCTCATTACTTATTACTCAAATGTTCAGATGGCATAGAACGCTCCAGTTTCTTGGTAAGTTCACTTCTAAGGTTCCTTTGACTAAACACAACCCCAAACTTAACCGAAAACTTGCCCACCCATGCGAAACGCGCTGCAACACATTCGAATGAGCTGAGTAATAAGTAGTGAGCGTTTTATCGTCCACATTTTTAATTTTTCCACAATTAATAAAGATGAGAAGTGCATTATATCATTCGAAAGCTAATTTTCTCCTCTACAACTCTGTCGTCCTCCGAAATTGTAGTAAAGTAAAAAACGATCATTACTTATTACTCAGGCCAATAAAATCTATTTTCTACCGGAATTTTCTCATCTCTACTCGGAATGATGAAAAATGTTGACGGTAATACAATAATTTGTTGCAATACATTGTCTCATCCGTATTTATTGCAGAAAAATGAGAATTATGGGCGANCTGAGTAATAAGTAATGAGCGTTTTCTCGTCCACAACTTTCATTTTTCTAAAATATGCTATTCAAAAGCTAATTTTATGTTCTAAAAAAATTGAACCAAAGTAAAAACGCTCATTACTTATTACTCAGGCCAAGTTCTTCCTGAATTTTCTCTTCTCTATATGTAACGACGGAAAATGTGGACGATAATTGTCGTACCAGATTGTCACATCTGCATTTATTGTAGAGAAGCGAAAATTGTCGGCGATGAAACGCTCATTACTTATTACTCAAAGGGTCAGAGGGCATGAAAGCCCCGGCTTCATGGCAAGTTTCATTCTAAGGTTCCTTTGACTAAACATAACCTAAAACTTGCCCAAGTAAGCTGAGTAATAAGTAATGAGCGTTTTCTCGTCCGCAACTTTCATTTTTCTAAAATACATACAAATTAGAAGTATGCTACACTATTCAAAAGCAAATTTTATGTGCTAAAAAATTGTAGTAAAGTAAAAACGCTCATTACTTATTACTCAAGCCAAATTCTTCCTGAATTTTCTCTTCCCTATATGGAACGACGGAAAATATGGACGGTAATTGTTGTGCCAGTTTGTCACATCTGCATTTATTGTAGAGAAGCGAGAATTGTGGGCGATGAAACGCTCAATACTAATTACTCAAATCGCATCGATAAACTTGACTCGGTGACACATTAAGGATCGTAAGATAAGCGCCGCACAACTAGAGTAGTACCGGCACCAGCGGCAGCCGAAAAAGGTCGAGTGGCCCGTTGACACGAAACCGCGGAGATCGTGGCGATCGGCGTCGATTTCCTCGATCCGCTCGTGATTCACAGTCCGCGCGTCCGCCGGCGTGATGCAACCGCCGAGCGCGGCCTAAGGAGCACGCGACCCAATTCGCGCGCGGCTTCTCGGCGCGAGCGGGCGTCTCGCTTTTCTCTCTCGCGCGCGCCGGCCGCCGCCGGCCGTTGCAAAACGCGCAGCGGCGAAGAGCGCGCGCGCGGGCGCGGGACCCGCGCGGCCTGATACACGAAGGTGACGTCCAGGCTAGGTTTGCACTTTCACTGGTTCGGCGCGTCTAGCCCGCCGCGATCGGCCGCGGCGCGCTCGGCGCGAGCGCATGTGCTGCGCGCTCGCGCTTTTCGCGTGCGCTTTGAATAAATGGCGTCTTGTCCTACTTTCGGGGAGCTCGCCTTTTCGGCCCGCGCGCGGCGCGAGGGAAAAACGCCGGTTTCGCGGTTTTTACGAGGCGACGTTTCGAGGAGATTTTGGCGCGAGCGAATGCGCTCCGTTGCAGAGCGTGCACGTTAGTTGCGTCAGTTTGACTGACAGTCAACGGGGAACGCTAGAAACTCTTGCGTTTTTATAAATATTTGATGATATTAGTTGGTATTTCCGCTAAATTCACGTGATTTTCCTCGGAAACCAATGGATTCCGTTAAAGAATTTGTACGCTAGTTGTACAAGTTGTGAAACTTTGGCTAACGGCCAACAGGTGGCGCTGGAATCTCCATAAAATTCTTCCAGGTTTTGAATCTTTAAATTGGGATTAAATGGGGTCACGCACGGTTTTCGGACATGACAAGTTGCATATCTATGAAGATTTGATGATATTAGTTGATATTATCGCTAGATTCAGGTGATTTTCCTCTGAAAACAACAGATTCCGTTAAAGAATTCGTACGTTAGTTGTACAAGTTGTGAAACTTTGTCTAACGGCCAACAGGTGGCGCTGGAATCTCCATAGAATTCTTCTAGGTTCTGATTCTTTAAATGGGAAAGAAAAAGGGATCAAATGGCGTCATGTTCGGTTTTCGGACATGACAAGTTGCATTTTATAAAGATTTGATGATATTAGTTCATATTATCGCTAGATTCAGGTGATTTTCCTCTGAAAACAAGGATTCCGTTAAAGAATTTGTACGTTAGCTGTACAAGTTGTGAAACTTTGGCTAACGACCGACAGGTGGCGCTGGAATCTCCACAGAATTCTTCAAGGTCTTGAATATTTAAATGGGGAAGAAAAAGGGATTAAATGGGGTCATGTACGGTTTTCGGGCATGACAAGTTGCATTTCTATGAAGATTTGATGATATTAGTTGATATTATCGCTAGATTCAGGTGATTTTCCTCTGAAGGCAATGGATTCCGTTAAATAATTTGTACGTTAGTTGCACAAGCGGTGGAACGTTGACTAACTCCAAACAGGTAACGCTGGAATCTCCACAGAATTTTTCAAGGTTTTGAATCTTTAAATGGAGAAGAAAAGGGATTAAATTGGGGTCATGTTCGGTTTTTGGACATGACAAGTTGCATTTTATAAAGATTTGATGATATTAGTTGATATTATCGCTAGATTCAGCTGATTTACCTCTGAAAACAATGGATTCCGTTAAAGAATTTGTACATTAGTTGTACAAGTTGCGCAACTTTGTCTAACGACCAACAGGTGGCGCTGAAAGCTCCACAGAATTCTTCAAGATTCTAACTCTTTAAATGGGGAAGAAAAGGGGATTAAATGGGGTCATGTACGATTTTCAGGCTTGACAAGTTGCATTTTATAAAGGTTTGATGATATTAATTGATATTTCCGCCAAATTCAGGCGTTTTCCCCTGAAAACAATGGATTCCGTTAAAGAATTTGTACGTTAGTTGCACAAATTGTGGAACTTTGTCTAACAGCCAACAGGTGGCGCTGGAATCTCTATAAAATTCTTTAAGGTTTTGAATATTTAAATGGAGAAGAAAAATGGATTAAATGCGGTCATGTACGGTTCTCGGACACGCCAAGTTGCCATATTTGTTGGAATTTCGAGGAAATTCGAGTGATTTTCCTCTGAAGACAATGGATTCCTTTAAAGAACCTGCACGTTAGTTGTGTCAGTCGTCCAGCTTCGACTAACAGCCAATAGGTGGTGCTAAAATCTCCACAGGACTCTTCAAAATCTTGAATCTATAAATGAAGAAGAAAATGGGAATAGGGGAAGGGAAAGAGGAAGAAATAATGCCGTCTGCTACTGCTTTTTGGAAACTCGACTTTTCGCCACGGCCCTACATTATTCACGGGCGTTCGTGCATATCGATGAATTCGACGGGTTTTGACAAGGAAAAACGCCGAGGTTTTGACCGAAAATCAGCGGCTTTATAAATATTTGTTAAGAGCAGTTGGTATTCAGGGAAATCCACATGATTTCCCTCTGAAAACAATGGATTCCGTTTAAGAACGTGCACGTTAGTTGTGCCCGTTGCGCAACTTCCACTAACAGCCAACAGGTGGTGCTAGAATCCCTACAACATTCTTCAAAATCCCGAATCTCTTAAGATTCATAAGATTTGATGATATTCGTTTGTATTTCGAGGAAATTCGGGTGATTTCACTCTGAAAACAATCGATTCCGTTAAAGAACTTGCACGTTACTTGTGTCAGTTGTGCAACTTTGACTAGCAGCCAACAGGGGACGCTAGAAACTACAGAATCCTTCCAAATCTGGAATCTATAAATGGAGAAGAGAAAGGGATTAAATGACGTCATGTCCGGTTTGTGGAAAACGTCAAATACCGCGCACGTTAGTTTCGGCAGTTGCGGAACTTTGTCGCAACAACACAAAGGAGCGCCTCCTCTTCAGGACCTGCAATTTGTGAACACACTCCCTTTGCTAAAAGGTAAAGGGCACACAGGTAGATGGCGTCTTGTCCTATATTCCGAAAACTCACTTTCTCGATCCACGCTACGTTCTTCACTAGATTCGGCGGGTTTTAGCAAAATCTAACTTGAAACTAAGGTAGTTTTAAATATTTAAAGTTATTGGGTGTAATTTGAATTAAAATTCGTTTATTTCCGCTACCAAACAATGAATTCCGTTAGAGAGCGTTAACTAGCAGCCAATAGAGGGCGTTAGAAGCGACAGAAACTGTTCCGAGCCCAGCAGTTTGTAACGTTTTGATAAAAACCGAAAATTATCCCGCAGATATCATAAATCTCTCCCCGGATCTTCGAGACATCCAAGATTTCGACTATAACGTGAAACTAATTGATGCGAGCGTTAAGCTCAAAGCTTGGTTATGTCGCGGCCGCGCGGTCCCGGTTTCCGAAATTTCCGAGCGTGGCCGGCTCGATTAGCTAATTATAGCCGATCCGAGAACGCGTGCACGCACAATATTAAACACATGCGCGTGTTTTTTGGGAACTGCAGTCAGTGCGGCGCGCGCGCGCTGACCCATTTCCTTATTTTTAACGTTATTTTTCCGATGTCGCTCGCGCCGGCCATCCCGCATGTCGGAAAGGCCGTTTCCGTCCGCGCGGCCGAGAATGCGCCGAACTATTTTCGCCGCCGGCTTAATCCGACTTTAATTGAGCGCGCATTGTCGGCCCGAAAATGCGCCCGCGTCACGAGACCCCCCGGCGATAGGAGAGTGCAAAAAGCCATCGCGCATTATCGCGCGGCGCGCATACAGCGCGTTCGCGGGCTAAAGGACCTTGACGTCTGGTGGAAGTCCCGGACGCGGTTTCGTCATCTTGCGCGCTGGAAAAGTCCGGCCCGGCTTCGCGCCGCGTTTTTTTATCGCCCGAGGTTAAGTACTTCGCGCACGCGCGCGCGACGCGTCGCCGCTTATCGCGCCGCGAGACGAGCTGTTTATAATTAGCGATTTTGATAATTTCGTGCAAACACGCGCCCAAGGTCCCTTCGTCGCGACGCGTCGCGAACGAAACGTCATTCGCTCGGTGGGACTGGCGGTTAAGTGAGGTTAGGACGCGTTCCGGCGCCATCTGGTGGTGCCCCCCGGTTGGCACTTTTCGATTTCCGGTTTTTTTCGGCTGGACAAGCTCGACGCGCGCGTTTGTTTGTAAATACGCGGGCGGCGGACTTAAACAACGCGGGTAAAGTGGAGCGTGCGCCTTGCGCACCTGGACTCGTAAGCAAATCGGCGCGAATGTTGTCCCTATTTCGCCACGCCCGTGGATATTTGTTTGCTGGACACTTTCGGTAACCGAGCGACGCGAAACTGCTGAATCCGTCGGTCGCGCTCGCCAAACAATGATGATGCGCGCAGTAATTA
>JARRAA010008622.1:0-20136 GCA_030557295.1 Ecitodaemon sp. MM-2014
TAAAACGGCAACGTACTGACAAATGTTCACATGAGAGGTAAATCACCTTTATATATATTCTGGGTTGAGGCTTTTCTTATCTAAATTCGTTAAATTTACATAAATTGCCCTGGCTCAAAATCAGTAGACAAGTGAATATTTAAAAACCAGCTATATTGTCTGCAACTCAGGGATATCCATAAAATGGCTAAATGTGACAGTTGTGAGAAAATTACACCGATCATGAAATTCTTTGTTATAAACATATTTCCTGAATAATGTAAATATTTATTTCTAAACGTGCACACAAGCACACTTTGAAATACTTAAATTTCATTATAGCGCGCACCAAAGAGAAAACCAATAATGAGCATGTGCAATCGTCTAATTAATCTTATCAACAATGTCGTGCAACATCCTGTGGGTCGTAGCAACGTTAATTTATCAAAGCGAAAACGAAAGTACGAATACGAATACAATGCAGATAGACGAGCGGAATTAACCGGTTAAACGTGGTCGAACGTCGAAGAGAAAATCCTCGCCGGCGAAGTGTTCGGAATGCTGGAACATGGAAAGATAACAATAAAAACAAAGTCGTGCGCGCGTGATTGCGCCAAGGGTCGGGCCGCGACAAGACGCGACATTGCTTTTCAATTAAACACAAAAACACAATGAAACCGAAGGAAACCAGAAACAGAAAGCGAATGAAAATGCTAAAGATTCTCGTCTTTAGCATAGAGGAAAGAAGGGATTTATCATTAGCACTCAAGGCAAAAGTTTTAAAATGTGAATCAACATTCAGTCAACGTTTAGATTCCGAGGAATCCGCATCGTACTGTTTTGATTAATTAAATACCTTAAATACTCACCTTCACAAAGATGCGATTTTGGTGCGTCTCATGTCTTGCTGGCTTGTTATTTATCGCGGAAACGTGTTCGAGTTTAACGGTAAGGATAGAGGCGCCGAAAAATCATAAAGAAAATGATAAAACCATGGATAAGACAAAAAGTAAAAAGTCTGCGGAGACTTTATACACGCTGGAAGATGACTTTAATAAAGTTAAACATCATGGAGGAGACGGTTATGAATATTATGTACCTCAGAAGTTCTACAAGCCACACGCAGAGAATCATCATTTTGATAATACCGAGGAGATTGATTTTGATCATCAGCATCATGTGCCAGTCCATGAAAATAATAACGGTAAGTGTTTAAATAGTATTTAGTGGTTGTGGCAATTTCTAATGAATGCGATTGCGTGTTTCTCGTAAATTGCGATAATTGCTTATTCAATTGCCTGATATGTTGTCAGATGAGAATCCAACTCAATTACTCGCTCAGCACGAGCATGCGTTGCGAGCGGGCTTGGCGGCGAATCCGTTGCTGGCAGCAGTCTTTCTTGGTCAGACGCTCGGGTTATCATCGACGGGGGCGGCTGGCGGCTTCAATCATCCGGCGCATCTTCCGATCAATCCCTACGTCGCGCTGCTGCTCTCACACTACGGACGTTACATCCAGCCGGCGGCTCTGTTCGGTCGCCACCAACGCGGCATTTACGGTTATGCGGCCGCCAATAACTATCACAACAACAAACCGTTCGGAGCGTACAAGATCCACGAAGATGCGAAGTGAGCTCTGTAAGTTTTGGGAATAAAACGATCGAAATTAACTTTGGCTTGTTTCGTTTTAACGCATGCGAAACTTTTGGTTGGAAAAAATCAATGACGAGACGTTCGTCTGGCGTGGCTCGCATCAATCTTTTTATTGTCTCCCCAACGATCGTTTCATAACTCACCGGAGACCAATCTCGTCCGCTCATCTCGTTCAAAATAACGTAATATCACGCATTATGCACGTTAATGCGCGACTTCCGCGTTTTGTGATCAGAGTTAACAGCGCTAAACGCGAACGTTACCATTAGCGCATTCGCGGCAAGCGGGACATTTAACGAGAGCCCTTTTAAATGTTCTTTTCATTCGGATGCGTCGCTTTTGTCGCCGCCGCCGCCGCCGCCTCCCGCCGACCGGGAGCGCTTCATCAGTCGCGATAGAAATCTCAATTCGCGGAGTATTATTACCGCGGATATCTTATTTCGCAGCGGGGAAACTTTGCGCATTTCGCATTTTCATGTTTCAGATCCGAGCGTTTCACATTCCTCCTGCACTCCTTCGGTTATCCGCAAAGAATTTGCGACACTGCGAATGCAGAAAGTCTGAGGATAAATTAATGATTGCAATAAAATTCTAAATTAAACTGCGTTTATAGAAACTCCGGGAACAAAGATCTACACTCAGTGGACCTCATATTTAATTCAAAATATTTCAGCAGAATACGTCCGCACTGCTTTATTTTCATCCCCATTTCGACATTATTATTCAGTTGGAAAACTTTATTAATCGTCTCTAATTCTGTCTCGTTCAAGTCGCCCTCTCGCTAATTACAAACTCGTAATGCACGAGCGAGCGTAGGGCATTTAGGAATTAAGGAATTACGAAATTGCAAAAAACAAAAGTTCCACGCCTGCCTGGCGTATCTTCCTCGCCCGGTGCGTCCTGTATTTTATCACGCACGCCTGGAGCTAAACGACAACTTGGGCTGAAACGCCCAAAAGGCACAAAGGCAAGCGACCGAAAAGTCGAAACTCGACGAAATATTTTAATATTAATTTAGTTCAATAATCGCCGGGGACATTTTCTGTAGTTTCCAGCATGCGAAATTTCATTTCGATTTAATTTTTATTCACGTTTTATGCGTTACAAAGTAATTTCATAATTTTTCTTCATCTCCAGCTTCGGATGAAAAACGGTTTGTAATATCCTAACAATTCTATTAAAAACTCATCTGCGAGACAGCTTTACGAACATTTCTCAACTGCCCCAACCTGCAGGCGCGGAAAAACTGATAGATAAAAGAGAAAATCGAGAGAGAACAGAGGGCTAAAATCAAGAAAGTTTCAAGACAAAAAGCTCACCGTCGCCGTAATGCACTTTTAAGACTTTTCCGACGACAATGACTGAATTTTAAGTGTTTCAGATTTAATATGACGCCAATTCCATCAATATTTGCAGATAGATTTATGAAATACTACAAAATTCTCGTCGTTCAATAAAATTGCGCGCTCGACGAAGTTATGTTATGCGATACTAAAATAGTTTAAAGTCATTTCAAGTGTGTGTGTCATCGCCGCATTCCTTGGAGTCAATCTGCTGGCAAATATTTAAAATGCGTCTCAAAATTTATTGTCCATGTCGTTTGCGAAATTCTCGGAAGAAATTAAATGTTTAATTTAGTTTAGCGGGGAAAACCCCAAATGGTGATTTCATCGGTTTGCACAAAGTACGTTTTGTAGTGAGTTTTTAAGTTTGATTCCTGATCGTACGCGCCTATAGCCTGGCGGAATATTGGATGAGTATCACCGCTGAAATATTCTCAGCACGATTGAAACGTTGCAAGGATAAATCATTCAGGATTGTTGGCTTTCGGATATGTTGGTTGCTGGCCGTGCGCCTGGCTAAACGTGAGCAAATACGGAGCACCACACATCAATGCCACACGAGCTTGTATCATGTTGAACACATTATACGACTGTATACAATCCTGCAAGTTCACGTCGTCCGGGATTTCTGGATGTTAGGCACAAGGTTTGAATGCATTGACCTTAAAGTAAATTCAAGATCATTTCTACCATTGTCCAGTGTGTTTAGGCTAGCAAGTAATTAAATAAACACGTTCGATAAATATGACATTAAGTTTTCATCCCTTCGAATTAGACCCATTGTGCTCTGTAAATCCCTCATACCGCTCCGGATATGAAAGTAGCAAACAAACAAACGTTAATCTCGGACTTTCGGTGATATCTAACCAAACTAGACGTTTGTTAAAATCTTGGGGCATTCATGATATTGATGCTTATTTGGTTTTTGTTATTAAACGCCATATCGTATCGTCATTTTTACTAAAGTGCCACCTTATTGTTTGTGTTTTCGCTTAGCATGTTTACATTGCCGCTTGCACCTATCCTTTTAAGGCGAGTCACATCTTGAGTTAAATCTTCCTCCCAACGCACGTAACCCAACCATCCGACCACGTATGCACGTTTGCGATGCCTTCGCCGCTGCAGGACTAGATTACGAACGTGAGACCGTGTAAAATTGGAAAAACACAACGACAACTCCAATTACCAATGTCCTCGCGCGCAGTTTACCAAAACGGCCGCAACTCATCCCGCTGCGGTTGCAATTACATATTTTATTGGAGCACGTTTTCCAGCAACCGCCCACATTTAATATCTCCACAAAGAAAATTCAACAACAAATGTTGTTCAATTTATGTTCCATCGTTACTAAAAATAGAATGCACAATCGGTGCATTTTACCGCAATTCATGATACTTTGATTAATAACGGCAATCTGATAACGAACGGAAATCCGCACACGTCTGATTACTGTCTGATGTTATCTCTAGAAGTATTTTTAATAACATTGGATTGATTCAGCTCACACCTTATTACTCATGCAAATTGATCAATTTTAAGATTAAGAATAAAGCGTTTGGAAATATTTGGTTTGAATTTGGTTTTTGGTGCCAAAATGCGTTATAATATAAGATGTTGGAAATTGGGTTGGCCGGGCAAAATCAAAAGCAACATTTTTCCACGTAACCAATCTCGCAGATTGGCGCACTTGGCGAGTCGATTGAGTAAATATTTCAACAGGGCAGCGCGCTGCAGCGGCCGAGGGGCGGCGTTGCAGGCAATACCGGTTCGCTCGCGCCACCCCATAATGTCCGTTCCAAACAAAAGTCCATAACTCTTCGACTGTGGCAGGCTTGGCAGGAGTAATGCCGGCATCGGGTGGTTTAATGTTCGAGCAGAGTTTGCAGCGGAGAACGCTTAACAATCGCATTCGACCCATGGGAATATTTAAACAAAATGCGCCGCTGCAGTTTTCCCCTTCTAGAAATACAAACGAATGATGACGAAATTGAATTTGTTTAAATTTGACGTTCGTCAATGTCAAATGTTTGTTCATGCCCGCGTCGGGTGGCTCGAACGTTTGAATATATATGAAAAACGATTCGGGCCGCGTTGACGATGGCGATGGCATAACGATGTGTCGCCGCGTTACGTAAGCGGGCGCGAGGTCACAGGAAGTCCGTCGTCGGCAGCGGCAGCGGCGGCGATGATCAATCCTCGCCGCCGACGACGCGCAGCGCCAAACGGCACATCCGCCGCAGGGAAATAAACTTTATATTGCCGGGTGTCCGGACAGATGCTGCCCGAGCGCCGAACCGCCGAATACACCAGTCCGCCGATCTACCTTTCCAGTCCTGTCTGTCTATCCGCAATTGTTGGGACCGAAAGCGAATTTCGTTTAAACAGCGCCCGCGCATTCTACTAAAACGAGCGAAAATATTTAGCGGGACACTAAAACTAAATTATTTATTTACCATTTTCCCCATTCGTCCGTCCCATTCCGCTCTCCATTCATGCACATCGCATTCCGCCATATCTTTCACTTGCCCCACCATCTCCCAGATAGATAGTTTAAGTCTGAATGGAAATATGCACAACATGCACATCACGTATCGAGTGCGATTGGTAATTCGGTGAAATCTGTCCGCAGTTGAATGGACTGGAAGCGACTAGATAGGAAAGGTCTGAATGCATCGGGATGAGACGACCAACGCCATCGCGGCGTGTCACACTTCACACTTTTTTGATTTTCAATACAATTCCTGCATCTTTTGAACTTCGATTCAATGCCGCTACATAAATTTTGATAGATTAATACATGGCGTTCTCCAAAACTGACGAAACCAATTTTGTTCTCTAAATAACGAAACCTGCGACCAACTTAACCAAGCACTTACTCTGTCGTTAATATCACATCAAACCTTGTTTAATCCACTTATAGTTAATCCAATTTGTAGAATTGTTCCCAAAGTTACAAAATGCTTCCTGGACTACTTTGTATCAGAATGTTCGAATGCCTCATGAGTTTCCCGCGTACGTGAACATTTACTTCGGAGTAAGCAAGCATTTCAGAAGCAGTTTTCTCACTAGTTTCCTATTCACTTTATACTTTCCACTATCAGTGCTCGCAATGATACTTTGGCGATACCCACGGGCTATTTCTTTCTGTCCTTTGTTTGTAATAATGAATAAAATTAAATTCCTTTTCAGCCGAGAATATCATCCGGCGTCGAGGGTGAGCATTCGCCGCCACCGAGTTGAATGTTGCGCGCTCCGAAATGGGTTCGAAAGCGTCAACGCGTAATGATAGATTAAATTCTTTTCATTCTTTTTGCTCGCGCAAAGACGGACTTTTTCCGTGGAAGGCGCCGCATTGAGGTGGCGCGAGTGACGCTCTATCGATTGAAAATGTCGCCGGCGACAAGACAAGACGCTTTCAATCCCTCTGATTCTTTCAAACATGCCACCTTTGTGCCAGATTTTTAAGATATCACCGATATTACGGGCAGACTCCGCGCGTACCCGAGGGGACCGACTTCAAAGACGGCGGGGATTAGAATTAGCACATGAGTCGACGATTTCTCCTCAAATGGGCACCAATTTGTATGGAATTTTATCAAAAATGAGAAAAGGGAGAGGAGCTTACGGCTAGAAGATGTTAAAAGTGTTTGGTTGTAGTTTAAGTCGTTGTTATTTCTTCTTCTGATAAGAACTTTTAGTTTTTAGGTATTATTGAAAGTCAATATAAAGTTTCATCGCGTTTTTGCCATTCTTTCCTCCTATTTCAATATGAATCCACATAAAACGACCAAAAACAGAGTTTTAATGCGATCGCGCTCGCCTTTTTCTCGGTATTCATCATGCCCTATCCGTCTTAAAGAGAATTTTCTTGCGCCGCGTGTCTGGCAATATGTTGCCGGCCCATTTCGACTGGAATTTATCACCGGCACCGACGGTGTCGACGGCCATAGCTCGGGCGGTGTGTTTGGACTGTTAGGTCATCGATCGGCCAATAAAACAGACACGCAAAAACCGCTCATGCCGCCGGTTTTTTTTTTTATTAAATAAACGGCGATTGTCGACGAATTTACTTCGACGCCTGGCGGTCATCAGATGCATCCGGCGACGCGACCGATTCGAGCGCGAATGACACAAAAAACGCGAATCGCCAAATAAAGAGTCCGCGTTCGGCTAGTAAGCAATAAAAGTACAAATTGATTGCTTTCGGTGCCGTTTATTCACCGTTGCGCAACTGCGATAAATAAATTGTTGCACGCAGACCGTCCGACGGTTTTGTTTGGCGCTGATTGCGTATTTATGGTGTTTCAATTAAATCAATCGACGAAAATTGTGAAGAATAATACCTGCACTAGAAATCAATAAACTGGTTTAACGGGTGCGCACGGATTGCGTACGACATAGCGCGGGGATTGAGATTTGGGTTGTGGCTTTAAATAAAATCTTGCTTCGGCTCGGTGCGTGAAAATCGACGACAGTTAATTTAATTTTCTCTCGTGGTTTGCAGCCTCTAGACACAACATGCCACCAAAGCCACGCGGGCACGCGTTTAATTTCGCCATTCGATAATGACCATGCTGATGTTTATGTTGGACGCATGTGATGATTGTTGAACGCATCGACGAGTGACAACTACTTCCACAGGGGAGCATGCGCTTGCACTTTTTACTCGATTTTACTTGACGAAAGGCTTAAAATAGTCCAAACACACTTAACGCAGAATCATCATCGAAAAATCATCGATTGTCTTGGTTTATTTTTACGAATTTACGAGATGTTGATTGATGCAATTAATCCTGTTTTATTTTCAGTTTGCATTGACAGATAGATATTAGGAAGGTTTTCTTCGAACGATACCGTTTCAGGAACGAAGAGATATTGTAATTTTAAACTAGTTTTATGAATATCTGCTCCAAATCTCTCAATTTATGAGCGTTGGACGTTAAAATTTAATAACTTGGTATAATCCCCAAAAAGTAAACACAAACAGGTTTATTGCTTTGCTATTTTTAGAATTTAATCCACATGCATTGTAAATTTGTGCTGGTGTGTTATCCGATGCATTTACCCTTCGAATATGTGCATCATGTGCACGTGCAAAGTGTGTTTCGGAAGATATATTTTTAATTTGTTTTTCCGGAATAAATTCTCTTTGTTTTCCCTGTTACGCCTGTCGATGGGAAATGCGTCAGTGCAAATCCTCGAATTTGAAACTGCGCACTGCATTCGCAGGCGTCTAAGCTCCCAATTGATTCGGGAACGCGCGATCGGGAATATATGCGAATGGCGAAATTGAAGCGTTTTAACGAAAGACGCCTTGCGATGCGGCAGCGCAAAGCGGCGCGGATTGCGACCGTCTCGAACAGACAGTCCAATGATTCTATAAATTTGGCCGGCGAGATGCAGATTCGCAATCAGTTTAAGTACTCGCGGCGCTCCGGCCGGGCGATCAACTCGAAATTGATGCGCATTCCAATCGGAATGAAAATTTTATTTCGACGCAACCGAAATGCGGAAACAAATGCGCGGAAATCGAAGCAAACAAAACTATTTCAATTTGAGCAGATTATTTATAATCGAGTATTGATAATGTGCGTCAAACAATTTTGTTCGTTTCGAAAAATATGTAAATAAATAGCATTTATTATTTTTAGTTAGCGCAGCGCCATCGATACGAAATTATTGCGTTAATAAAAAACCGCCACGGTAAAAGCAGCAGCTAACTGGGAAATTGAGCCTAAACAGGAGGTGGAGGAGCACACGCCTAATTTGCTAAAAGCTTTTTTCCACTTTATTCCAGCCTACCATGTAATGCTGGCTTAAACAAAGCGAAACGCTCATCCGGGAGATTCGCAATTAGGAATTTGTTAATAAAAAAAACATTTGCCGGAATACGCAACGACCGTTAATTATAAATGTCGATTATGCTGGCGTTATTTGAAAATTTCGTTTTTGTTGTTACTTCCATTCCAGCCTGTATCACTCGCGCCATGCTGCTACTTTGCGAGATAATTCAATTCCGCTTTTTGCCGAAATAATTATCTGCGTGCACATTAGCCTCATGGCGCGCGACGACAGGAGGCGGCAAAGCAGCGACCTTCGGCCTAATCACATCGCCAGGAGTCTCGGGAACGCAGACGACACCCGACTCCGGGCACGTTGTGCAACGATATTTAACGCTACTTAGCTTGCTTAATATTTTGCCGACTACATAAACACTGAATATTATGTTTACTTTGTGCATCTTATATCCACTTCCCGGAGTAATAACTCGGTAATTAATTACTCTAATCTCCGGCGACGATGCGACCTGGATATGAACGAATTTCCAGGGCCCACAGACAGGAAGCAAAGAAGTTTTCAAAGCTCGGAATTAAGTCGTGATTATTACAAATATTGTCGGAGCAACAAGTTCACAAACTCCCATTTTTACGCCTTCCGTAGAATCGCAGGAAAAGTCGTGGGCGTTTTCCCACTTTCATTAACCAAACGATCCGCTTCGGATGATTTAAGATTTAAATGTTGAAAGCGTGTTTTCGCGCACATATGCAATGTATTCTAATTTATGGTGGCTGGGGGATGCGCCTCGTGCGCCGGAGTGCTTCATAAAATATTCAAAATGCATATGGGCTCGTAGGGCACGGGCGACGAGAGCACACAATGTGTGCGGTGTTCCCGAAACAAAAACCGAGCAACTGAACCGCGCGAGGTTCGCCAAAACGAAGCGCGAGTCAAACCGAATGGAAACTGATGCCGAGGCGAAACCCTTTTTGTGTCCGCACGCGCTCTCCTCGTCTCCCAGCACACACGCCGAAGACCTTCGTAGGCTTCTAAAGTTCATTCAGCGCGTCTGGTCAATGGACACGCTCTGATTCGGAGTTGGTGTGATGCTGCGGCCGGGGTGCCACAAGTTCGAGTGAATGTGGTTGACGCGTGGGCGAATTAAACAAACCTGCACAGATAAGTTCCGCGGAGAGCGGGCGAGGAACGGAGAGACGATGAGAAGTCGACGTAAATATTTAAAACGTTTCCGAGCTTGTTTCGCAAAGAGGTGTATTGAATTGAATGAGCACAATGCGAATGCCGCGCTCTTGTTTTACCGATGCGAAACGCGCTTAACTAATGATTCCAGACAAATGGACAATGGGAGGATAAATCATGTCGTCGTGTCGCGATGATTTAAAAGGTGACAGGATTACTCAGCTGGGATACGTGACCGAAAATCATTGAATGGTTTCACGCATTGTATGCCTGATCGGAAATCGCACTTTCTCAGTTATTGAGTGTCACTTGAAATCTACTACATTCGTAGATTAAAAATTTACAAATTTTGTGAAGGGGTTACCGTGGGGCTATTGTCAAATAGATTTTGAACAGTTTTATTCCTTAGCAATGGGATATCCTCACTTGAACGTTATCTCTACGAGTGCTGAAAACAGCGATAAGAATTTACGAATAAGTTAAATTTGCGTATAAATACGCTACGTTCCTTATCCGATGTACTCCTCACAGTCAATGTCTACTGATTGTGAGCTAGCTAATACTTACTTTTTATAAAAGTTCAAGAAATTTTGATTGAATACATTTAAAACCCCTAAAATCAGTGAAAATGTTTATCTTAATCTTTGTGGTGATTTTCCTGTCGACGGCATTCATCTTGTTGAATCTAAAGTTGCACTTCCTCTACTGGACCCGTAGGAAGCTGGTCAGTTACCCGGCTTCCTTCCCCTTTGGAAGTCTGGAAAGTCTGGTGAAGAAGGAATACGATGTCGTTGGGGTCCAGTTCAAGAAGTTCTATGACTACTTCAAGTCGCAACAGCAACCACATGGCGGCGTCTACGTCTTGACCAGTCCGGTCTACGTCCCGGTTGATCCCATCATCTTGAAACATATCTTTGTTAAGGATTTCCAGTACTTCAACAGCAAGGGGCTCTACCAGAACGAGAAGGATCAGCCCGTTCATGGAAACTTGTTCCAGCTGGCTGGAGACAAATGGAAGAATCTTCGCAATAAGTTGTCGCCCACTTTTACGTCTGGTAAACTGAAGGCCATGTTCCCTACGGTCAAAGAGTGCGCTCTGCCATTGGTAGATGCCATGGAGCAATTGGCAATGTCTGGTGATTTGGTTGACATTAAAGATCTGGCTACCAAGTATGCCTTGAATGTCATCGGTTCAGTTGCTTTTGGCATCGATTGTGGAGCGTTCGAGGAACATTCTGAGTTCAGGTATTATTCAAAGAAGATGTTCGAACCTACCAAAGCCAGATCACTCATTCGGGCTTTCTCGATTGCTTGCCCATCCCTCGCTGAGAAGTTCGGCTGTCTCACATTCGAAAAAGACGAGGAAGACTTCTTCTCGAATGTTGCCCGCGACAATGCCCAGTACAGAGACGAAAACAACGTGGCTCGCAATGATTTCTTCCAACTGATGCTGGAATTAAAGAGAAACTCCACTGCGGATTCCGTGATCAACATGCAGGACATCATCAATCAATCATTTGTCTTCTTCATAGCTGGTTTCGAAACTTCCGCTAAAACCATGTCGTACTCCTTGATGGAGTTGGCCAATAACCAAGCACTCCAAGACAAAGCTCGCGAGGAGATCGAGGAAATGATTCAGAAGCACGGCGGACTGAACTACGAAGCCGTGCACGAGATGCACTATCTCCAACAAATTGTTAATGGTGAGTTTCTAGAAACTATTCCACTGTAACAGTGCACTAATTAAGAGATATCCATTACAGAAACCTTGAGGAAGTATCCACCTCTAACTGTCGTCAATCGCGAATGCAGCGGCAAGTACCAAGTTCCCGGAACCAAGGTGGTTCTCGACGCAGGCACTAAAGTGTACATTCCGGTCTTTGCCATCCATCGCGACCCCGAGCACTACCCCAATCCAGATGTCTACGATCCAGAACGTTTTAACGAGGAGAACTGCGCGAAGCGGACGCCCTACACTTTCATGCCTTTCGGTGACGGCCCCAGGATCTGCATCGGGATGCGGTTTGGCTACATGCAGAACAAGATAGGTCTGGCCATGTTGCTCAGGCACTACAGATTCACTTTGCACGACTCCACCAAGCTTCCACTGGAATTCAAAAATGGCGTGCTCGCTTTAAACCACAAGGGCACCATTTCTCTCACGTGCGAGAAGATTCACGGATAGGATAGGATATAAAATTACATTTTTAGTAATAACTCGAACGATCATTATCACTTGAAAATCAGAATCTAAATAGTTTTATTTTTAGTTATCGTTTTACATTGTATAGTAATAAACTGTTTTTATAAATAGTTGATATATTGAAGATACGGCGCTGAAAGTCATTGATGGAAGTTGTCGGTCGGCCGATAGCGAAGGATGAGTCGGGTGCTCGATGTGCGCATCGTGCCATCGAGAAGAGAAGGGCGCCTTCGAATCCGCGCTCGACTTGCACCGCCGCATCAGTCGTGCCATAGTCGGCAAGCGGTGCGGAGCGCGAGCGCGCACGTCCCTCTTCGCTTCTCGGCTACGCGTGTTTACGAAGTCGACCGTCGCGTCGCGGCCTTCTTATCAATTTTGCGCGTTGTCGCACCGAATCATCGTCGATAAACCAAGGATTATTTCGTTCAAACGCACACAAGTGCATGCGCTAAAATGCTCTGAATTCGGTTAAATTCTCGAAGAAAATTTCTTGTCGATACATTTCGTTGGATGGTTCACCGAGTGTCCACAGTGAAGAAGTGCAGGTCTGCCATGCAGTAACGTCGCGGCAGCGACTTTGCAGATCGGCGGCTCGACTTGATCGCGGAGCATTGGACGCGGGGGGCAAGCAGGAGTGCGCCCGATGGAGACGGATGCCGCGCGGGGCGGCAAGGTGCCCTTCGCGCCGAACAAGACGCTTGCGTACGCGATGAGCGATCCCGAGAAGAAGCGCCCCGCGGCCGGGGGCGGCGCGTGGAACATTGTGCTGTGTCTCGCGTGTGCGGTGTGTGTCGCCGCGAGTGTGCACGGCGGATGGCAGGACCGCGTCCAGCAGCGTCGGCTCGCCGAGTTGGAGGCGCGCGTGGCGGCTTTGGAGCGTGCCGGCGCCGGAGAGGATATCGGCGTGCTGATGGCCAGGATGCGGCGGGACGTTGAGGAGCGCACCGTCGCCAGAGCATCGCGGGTTGCACGCGACACTCAGCTTCGGCACAGGATCGAGGCCAGGGATGCCCCGGAGTGTATTTGTCCAACAGGTAAACAATCGAAAATTATTGTCACAACTTTTCGCGCAAGCCTCGACCGTCTCCGAGAACTAGAATCAAACGTTAAGTGTACCCAGCAAACATTTATCCGTCGAGACAGGTAGAAGATTGGTGCGCGTCGCGAGTCGTCGATAATTTGACAAAACGTCGCATTGAAACTTGCAAGAAACCGCATTGTATAGGGGTTTGAAAGGTGTGCAAAGATCCGTGACATTACTTACCTGCTTGAGGTCTTCATCAAAACTTCTTCATCCGAGAAATAAAAGGAAACAAGTTTAGGTAGGCCGCGCACTATATAACATTATTGCCCCGACGTTTCTAAAAAGAAAATCTCACCATCTATCTATCATCCAGGGCCTTCTATGAATCAAAATTTGCGAACGGGAATATTTTCTGGCATCCCGCGCATGACGTACGAGTATTTTCCGGAATGTTATTGCTTTTGACTTGCCAGCACGCGACCTGGAATCTTTCGCCGCGATACAATGTCGTCATCTCGCTACAATTTTCGTGCGACTAACAAACGCGCCCTTACACGGTTGCAGGCAAAGTGATATTGTGTTATTGCGTCGTATTTTCAAAAATCTTGCGTATATCTCTCCGGTGGAATATCGAAGAACGTTTCGAAGTGTTGAATGCATGGAAAATGATACATGCGGTTGGTTATAATCAGCGTGACTTGAATGACTTCCGACGTGGATTGGAAGCGTAATAATAGAAATTGTAGCGCGAGAAGTTGAAAATAGCGTTATTGGAAACGAGTGGAAGTTGAGTCAATTGAATTATTGATAGCGTGTCCGTTATATTCAACGGCAACCTTTAATTTCACCGTAAAGGTCTGAAAACGTAGAAGCGACATTCAAATACAGTCATGCCGGTACGCATTGTTAGATTGAATTTTAAAAGAAATTAAAACTTTTTACAATTCGTGAAAGGGGTGTACAAACACGACAGAATTACATTCTTCCGACACTTTGTCTTAGCGTTGTCTTTCCCTTCATTTTGGCGTGGCGTCGAAATTTACCAAACAACAGTGCTTATTTTTTATTTGTACATCTTTCTTAGCATTGCTGCGTTCCGCATTGTCCCAGTCTAGGTGCGATATTTGTGAGTTGCGCTCGGGGTGTGAAAATAACTCCGAAAAAGTTTTCCTATTCTGTCTTCCTTCTCCCGCCGGCGCGGCGCTCGCTCAAATGCGCACCGACTACCCCGGGGTGCGAGAGTTTAGCCTTAGCCGTTTATTGCTTTCGCCGGCGCAGAACAATTTCTCTCATCCAGCGGGCGTTCGTTGTACGTTCGGGGGCCGTGTGCGTTCGAGCCCTTGTTGCGGGCAAGGCATGAGTTCGTTTGGCGCGCGAGCTGGGAACAAATACGTGCCTAATTAGGTTTTTGTGTTCCCGTATTTTATGGATGCGGTAATTAGAACCCACCCATATGGCGGGGCGCGGGAGCGAGCGAGCGCGCTTTTTCACGTTCTCACATACTCGACGAACGCACGAGTGCCACTTCACAAAATATTTTTTATTTTCTGAATCCTTCCAGACCGCTTTTTGTTCTCTCTTTGCAAATCAGCGGGGATGTTTACAAAGTGTATGCGGTCCGCACCCGGACCCCGCAAAAACCCGGAGAATAATAAAACTCTGATAATTTCACAAAATAAGATAAAATCGCGCGCGCAGAAAGAAGAATTTCGAATCGTGATTGGAGTCACGAAGTCGTTCACCGAGTTGGATCTTGACTTCCTCCGGTTTCGATAATTACGCGTCATTATCGTTACGAGATGTAGATTCCTTGCGTTTAATTAATTTTATTATTTAATAAGGCGTATAATTAACGAGGCACGCCGGACAGGTGTGCGGCGCATACCGCAGCGCACGACGTTAAAGTCCTCCTGCTGATCGAATCGATACAATCAAAGCCGTAATGAAATACAATTATATCTCAACAGATCTACAATGTGGATTATCTTTATTAACTTTGTTTATTTTTTAATCATTTCGATTCTCATTATCCTCGCTCGTCTGCTCGCTCTTTTATTATCTCGGTTACGATGAATTCATATTCACATATTCACATCTTTTTATACGCACAACAATAACGTCGTTATCTGATGCACCTTTTGCTTGCGTGCGATGCGTGGCCATCTGCTTGCTATCAGGACGCGAGCGTCCGCTGCATCCGCAACATTGGACGGTGATTCCGACTATTCCACACAGTTCGACGTCCAACTGGGGAAGGAAGATATAGATAGCCAGATCGTGGCTCGTGCGGAACAATAAGTCTTGTTAGAGAGGTGCTTCGAATGTGTTCGGAAAAAACACGTCGAGTGTGGAATATGGACTCGCATCTAGATTTACCGGTTGTCCCTTGATTCCAGTTGATTCCGACCATTGTACGCGGAGCGGATACGACCTGGGTTAACACCAGGTGTTCCATGTCTCCGCGCACGCACAATGGAGTTGTGTTTGAGTAAATTGAATAATTGGATAATCTGATTTCGTATTAATTTATGTTTGTTTTTAAATTTCGGTTAAAATCGTCCCTGAAATTTGGAAGGTGCAAACGGGGCCAAACGCTGACATTCACGCTCAAGTCTGGATTATATTTGCCTGCGGTGTTTACACAGCTCATTCTTGGTTTTACTAGTCTGATCTTCCAGAGTCTTGAACGATGGCGCTGGTTGGTTGCTTGTTTTGTCGGTACGCACATGGCGCGTGCAAACCTCTTGGCACTCGAGACGAATGCACGTGTCATTTCGCACGGCGCATGAATAATTTGCACCTTCATTAAATTAAGTGTGAAATTGCGTCGTCGTACGGCGCACATGCTTGCCGCCAATTCATCTTCTAACTCGGAACGGAATGGCACCGGGAGAACGAATTAGAAACAACTTGTCAGAACAAAGGGAGTGAAATATCAGGTTAAGTTCAGCCGAAGCGACCGAAATAGAGCGAGGAATTTCACGATTTTTATTATCTTCGATTCTTCGAATCGATTCGAAGTTTACGCACTACCTGCATTCGGATTCTGGTCGTGTGGAGTTTGAAGATCTCTAAGTGAATTTGATCGTCGAGCGGAATTTCAATGCTCTTGGTGAGCGCCCGCTCGTTGATTTGTTCGTTTCACTTTTGGTCGCGCGCGCTGTTAACGAACGTTTACTTTTCAAGTTCACGAAATCAAATTAGAGGAACTCGACGCGCTGGAATATGGGCCGGTTGTACTGCAAACTGCATACGGAATGAGTTGATGAATACTCGTGCATGTTTAGTCCGTCCGCATCCACATGTCACACAATGTCCAGTCTCCGCGCACGACCATATTCATATGGTAGTGTAGAAGTCTAGTGCCATAGAATTAAACAGCCTGTTGTCGGGCCTTGCCGGACTGCAAGGGAAGAGAGGAGAATACTTTAAACTTTGAGCAGAATGAGTTGGGGAGCTTCGAGTTTCTGATGACTCGGTGGACGCGTGACCGGTGGCTTTGGCCGACCATTAAATTCAGTCGTGTGAACATAATCGAGTGCATCTGATGTGTAGTTAGATTCCCATTCGAGTATTTGTAGTTGTTTTACATATAAATTAAGGTTCTGGCACGAGTGGACGCCCGATGTCGTTTTCAACGTAACCTAATATTAGTAATATTGCTCATAACGTAGTTTATAACAGGGTTCTAGTCGCCTCAACCCCGTGCTCAACAGGAAAAATCCTTGCCCATTTGCCAAATTAACAACTTCCCATCGCATATTTACGGCCGTGCTCGTATTGTATTGAGAACGCTCATCAATATCCATCGAATCGCATCACCTCCCATCGTCTGGTTTCAGCGCGCGGGATAGCATTACGCGTAGCGCACTCCGGGAGTCATAACTCTGCAGCGGACTCGGGGCGTCCTTCCGCTGGTGTTAATGCATCAATGGCCAGTAATTTAATAAAGGCCGTTGTATGATTAATGAGTAATTATGGTTAGTGTGGCGTGCTACTCAATCCACCTACCACGCGCACGTCCTCGTGGCGAAACACTTCTCGCACATGGTGCCAACGATCAGCCCCGAGTGCACGCGCGTCCATCTGACGTTTATAATGACCAGCGCTGGCTACCGAGAGTAAAAGTATGCACGCGTCAAGCACATCGGCGTCTGGAATTTTTATTGGTGCGTTGGAAACACTGGTTTTCATGTTTCACGATGGCGGCGCGACGCTTTGTGCTCCCAGCGATTGCTAATGCAATTCCAGCGCCGCCTGCTGCGGTTGCAATCGATGGTTATTGATTTCGACAGTATAATAATAGCGTTCTTTGTAATGCCCACAATCGACATCAGATATCACATCACTCCGCAATGTTGGAGCGCACACATTACATGAGTTTGCAAGTGGAATACCAAAGTAGCCGGAATGCACGAGCGCCTCTGATATTAATGACATGCAGGAAGTCGTTTTGGATAATAGTTTGATAGATATCGATATTTTAAGAGGTTTGTTCTTCAAAGGTGGATAACTGGAGACTTTGTGTAATTTTCCTCCTCGTAAATTCTGAATTATCGCCGCTCATCTCGAAGATTATCGTTATTAATCAGTTCCTAAGTACTTCGCTAAGCGGTGCGGTTTTTTGCATAACATCGTCCGCGGTCGTAATGGTCGTAAATGCGCGAAAGAGCGCGGTTGCAAGTTCGATTCGCATGTACTCGCGCATGAAAAATAACACGAACGCTTAAGATTTTTACTCGAACTTTTATTGGCCGCGCACGGCGAGCTGTAAACTTTCATGACGATTTTCCACGCTCCGCGCTTCATGCCGCTCCACCTTTCGCTAAAGCACTGGACACATTCAGCAGATTCAAGATTGGACTGTGTTCCAATGGCTCTTCGCGACTGGCTGGGATGTTGTCTAGAGCGCCTTGGAAACGAAGCTATTCGTCCGCTTATTCCTAGGAAGCTGTTTTCCACTCTCCGCGGCGCTGAATATAATGAGCTTGTTTTAATACGGCATCGTAATGGCAGTTTCTGCGCAGCTATGCAGCACGCACCCAACCACCCACAGTGCGCGCGAATACTTGAAAGGGTATTTCCAAGGAAAGTACAATAATCTGGTCGAGACTGCGCTCTGATTGCATCTTTCAGCTGCGC
This sequence comes from Ecitodaemon sp. MM-2014, assembly GCA_030557295.1. Lineage (NCBI taxonomy): Eukaryota > Metazoa > Arthropoda > Insecta > Coleoptera > Staphylinidae > Ecitodaemon > Ecitodaemon sp. MM-2014. The sequence goes on from JARRAA010008622.1 coordinate 18,323, forward strand.
GCGATGAAGATATTAAAAAAACCCCAGCGGCGCGTTTTTATTATTCGCGAATCGCGGAGGAGACTCAATTAAGAGCAAACAAAGCGTTTAATTAAATTGAAATTGAGATGCGCGCACTTCGCACGAGGACGGACCCATCCGGCATTCAATCCGAAGCCATTCATTCTCATTTTGATTTCAATGCCGTCGGACTCGTTCGAATCGACACGTTACTCGATCACAATACAATATCCCACTTGTTTCCTTGTTTCTTTGGTCCGCGCAAATCCCGAACATCCACGGGCTTTGCGAAAGTGGCAGCGGGGATATCAATTTTGGGGAGGTTCGTAATTTTGCTCGCTCGCATAGATTCACGCCTCCCGGCTCAAATTGAAGGAATAAATAGACTCGGGCTGAAAGACGCCCGGCGTCTTTGTACTCGTAATAGTCATAGTCTTCGGAATTGGTAAATAGGGAGAAGAATGGAAAGGCAGGAAGTTCGCAATGTGTTTCGGGGATTCAAAGATTGAACGGGATTCGGAACTCCAATTGTCATCTGTGTCGGCGCCTCTCAGTCAATAAAGCGCGATCCAGTTTGTAGTTTGGAGCCGAGCACAATCGAAGTAACTTAAAACTTGAATTTAAACTCGCCGACAATCGAAGTCTCGACTAAATTAAATTTGATTTCTTAATTACGTTAAACTAAAGCACATTGGATGCGAATCTTTAACTTTCCGCCTCTCTGTTTGGAAGCAAGTTTAAAACTAATTTGTTCACAGTCCAGCTGTCTTCACGAGTTCCGGCTGTTGGAGTTCTTTAGGAGTTCCAGGACGTCGAGTAAAAGTATTTGCTTGTTTGTTTATATCTGTTGATTAGATTCATCTCCGCCAGCTGGAATAACTGGAAACATGTGCCGCAATCACGACGTAAATGTAAATGGGAATTCTTACTGTGTCAGCGAGTAATTATGTGATAAGCTGCGAAAGCTCGCAGCCGAGAGTTATTGCTTATCAAATAATTAGCATCAAAACGCACAATAAGTTCCATATGAATATTCCAATTTCTATTCGCGAGGCGTGGACATTCCATTACCATAGTTTAAACGACAACGGCATGTAGAGATGAATTAAAACTTGGCGATGTTTATTAGTTTTGATTGCGTTATAGGTTTGCGATGCTCTGCATGAGCGATTATTGAATAGATGGGATCATAACTTTTGCGTTAATTGATAATCAATTCGTGGCGGGCACGGAGCGAGATGCTTTTGTGCCTGCTTAATGTAGTGATGGTCGATGTTGGATTTGATGTTGGTGAAATTAATGGGCATTATCATTAAATTAAGAATTTCTTTCCAATTATTCGATTAAATGGAATGTGGAGATATCGCCCGAAGTGGGGCGTATTGTTAATTTGTTGTTTGGCGTTGGGATTCGATTCCGCCTGCATACGGGCGCGTTGGAAGTCGAACCAGAAGCGATTATCGTAATCGCATCCGCGTTCGTTCCCTACGACCATTAGTGCGCGCATTCGATACCTTCGTCGCAACACCTTGCGTGCATTTGCACGAATGCGAGCGCGGTTGCTGCGGCTTGGCATCCGATCAGAGGTATTATCACAGATCGTCCACCGAGAACGCAGGACTTACCTGTGGTCGTCCCTAGATGCATCGTGCACAGGTCGCATTCTCAGCAGCCGAAGGTGCAATCATAGGATTCTGCAATTATCACCCGATAATGCTTGACAACTCGTGGACTTAGGATACGCGCGGGAAATGTGATTAACGACTTCATTGACTTACTTACCGCTATCGTAAATAATTAATTTGATAAGACGA